>JAJONR010001176.1:0-130785 GCA_029582245.1 Solanum etuberosum | reverse complement strand
CCCCCCCCCCCCCCCCCCCCCCCCCCCCCCCCCCCCCCCCCCCCCCCCCCCCCCCTGTATGTGATCTCCTTGGGAATGTTTTCTGAAATCAGCATATCTTATATTGTGCTGAATTTTCTGACAGTCTTAAAATCACAGTGTCATATGGGGATAAATTAAAATGTCTACCTCATTTATTAATTTCATTTTATGTCGTGGATAAGAAGTTAAAAAAAGTATCCTAGAACTCCTAACTTTAAACTTGTCATGTGATTTCTATGCATATGAAGTTATGTTATTAATAATTAAATAAAAAATTTAAACTAAATAGTTTTAAGGAGTTCCAATTCTTTTTCCTATATTTATAACGCAGGGTCATGGATGTGCCAAACTTTCGAATACTAGTTAGGCATTGTTGACCTTTTCACCTATAAAATAAAATGAGTTAATGGTAAAAAGTAAATGCACACACTTTCGTATCTCAACTATTCATTGATCTCTACTTTATTGAAACTATCATTTCCTATAATAGTAAAAAGTATCTCGATGCCGAGTTAGCCAAATATATGTTCCCTCGACAATAGGTGCGTGTACGCCAACTCAATATCGAGATTTGTTTTAATACAAAGGGAGTGGTAGTTAGGGTGTGAGGCTTGTGAATAACTGTGTTTGTTCCATACTGAACTCATGGATTAACGAAAGTGTTTTCCTCCATACCAAACACAGCTTATTTGCCTTTGAATTCTGTGTTTGCTACTGTATACTGGATACTGGCAAGTTTCACATAACAAATCAGAGCAGTGGTAGTTAGTTTTTAGGAGACAACTTTGAGTGGACAAAGAGTAGAATCTCTTTTCCAAGGGAGTTCTCAAAACAATCGAGAAGCATCTCATTTTCTCAACACTCTTAGAACATTGAATTCCCATTAAGGACCTGAATATGAGTGAATAACTGTTTGAACAAGATGTATATATACCTCAGTACCATAATATTTACATCAGATGAAACCCACCTCATAGTTCTTTGCTACTTCTCCTGACACCCTAGTTTGTAACAGCATTCCAAATTGCACCAGGTCAACCTGCAAGTTACTTCTAAATCAATTTGTTCCTCTGAGAAGATCAATAATTTGTTTCAAGCAGAATTCTTTTTGCGATAAGAAAAGAAGAAAAATTAAATGAAGTAAAGAAAGGAAGTGTGGTACATTTAAGTCTAAATACTTTCTAAGGTTACCGATGAGTGGGAGCAATCGAAAACTCAGGAGCACTTAGAAAATCTCATGGTCTTTTGATGTATAAATGTAAGAACTACCAGAAGGTGGCAGAAAGAAAATTTCAAAGTGGTGGTGGTGAAGGGACACTGGCAATTGCTGGCCACTTTTAACTTCCCTCCTCACCAGAAAGGTATACGCCATCTTACTTTTTGGGAGATCACGTGAACTTTTCTGTTGTAAGATTGTTAAACTCAACTTTCCTGATGTCTTGTCTTGTGGGAGAAAGATGAGAAACTCTGGAAGTTGAGAACAAATTCTTTCCTTTTTGTTGAGTTTACTATTAATGCTTCATTAACTTATGTCTCAATTTCCCTAGGATGCTGAATTTGAGTCTCCTGATACAAAAAAGCAAGCACGCGGTTCAACATCCACAAAGCGATCTCGTGCTGCGGAGGTCCATAATCTTTCAGAAAGGGTATGTGGTGAGCAGTTGTTGATTTGAGGGTTTTGAGAATTTAACTGTTTTTGTCATTTGACTGTTAATCAACATGCCAATGCTCCAATCACCACAGAGACGTAGAGACAGAATAAATGAGAAGATGAAGGCCCTGCAGGAACTCATACCACGCTGTAACAAGGTTTTGGCTTCTTCGTTGAATTCTCTACAGTATATAGAACATATAGTTTACTCTCCTCTTAATATATTTGACTTAATCTTTTGTTGAATTTCAGACGGACAAAGCTTCAATGCTTGATGAGGCAATTGAGTATTTGAAATCACTGCAATTGCAAGTGCAGGTACATTTATTAACATTTTTTTCATGTATTGTCTCTTGATACATTCCAACCCTTCTTGTTCAATTTCTTTATAGTAAAGGAATTTGATAGTCCTTTCTGAGAGGGAATAGTTTATTGTAGTCCTATAAAATATTTGGCCTAAACACCAGAAAGTTGGATAATTTTACACCTAAAGAACCTCATTCTCTTAATGCTTGCATCTTAAATATAAATAATAGAAAGTCAATATTACATTCTTTCGTCGTCTGCAAGTCACTATTCGTTGCTTTATTTTAATGTTTGTATATGGTCAAATCCTTTTTTTTTATAACCCGCTTGGATATGCTTATTTTAAGTGCTTTTAAGCTAAAATGACTTTTAAGAGTGTTTGGATTAAAAAGAAGTGCTTGAAAGCACTTGGTTTAAAGCCAAAATCATAAAAATAAGCAAAGCCATAAAATAGGATTTACTATAACTTATGGCTTGTGACTTCAATCCAAACATGCTCTTAGTAAGTTATAAATCAACGACATTGTATATTCAAACTACTGCCTTTCTTCTGGTATAACACACTTTTTCTCATTTACAGTATTAGTAGGAAGTAGTAATGGTAACTAGATTACTCAGAGCACCAGTTGGGGTCGATCAGAATATCCTTATCTCATAGCACTACAGATACTCAAATAAAGAACAACCTAATAAGGCAATTATATAATATCTAAGAAATATAGCATCTGAATTACCAGTATTTGTAATTCATGTAGCAATATCTGGATGATTCTAATGCAATATTTGGATATTGTCTAAATTTTAAGAACTTGCATGTTAATTAAGTACTACAGCGTTAGTGTATTTTTTAGTTTTATTGTCCTAATGAGAAACCAAATCTCATCTTGTCGTTACTTCACTACCAGATTTCTTGCGAAAGTGAAAGCTATAACACATGCCTTTCCTATTAATTACATTACGCTTTTCATATATTTTACGTATATATACACATATATGCGCATGCACACACCATGTGTGCATGTGTGTGTGTTCCCTAACATTATTTTAAGTATGAAATTATGTATTTCTTTGTGGTATAACTTATTCAAATGAAGTTGTAAACGCTGCTAGGGTTCGATTGGAGACTTGTATAATCATAACTCTGGTGCTATACTTCCATTTTTGCTATTGATACCATAATGTATGTATACAGTATATTTATGTCCACTACATAACGGCACTACTTTTTAGTTTCCAAATTGGGGGCCCGCACAAGCGGTGGAGCATGTGGTTTAATTCGATGCAAAGCGAAGAACCTTACCAGGGCTTGACATGCCGCGAATCCTCTTGAAATATTTACTGCTAAAAGATTACATTTGCTTTTTGTTGAAGGAGGAAACAAATAATTCAATCGACGAAATGTTAGCCTTTTTATAAATAAAACAACAAATCTTCATTCTTTATTTGCAATTTTTTTTAGTTTCTACACTATTTTAGTTAATTCTAGGACCCGTGGTGTTATTATCATGGTCTTCTTCTTCATATTCTATCTATAAGAATGACCAATGTTTAATGCTTCCTTACTAAGGGCAAGGATAACTAAACTGGGCCACTTTAGGGCATTCAACATTTCTTCCCTAAAAACTGCTTGGAAGAACTCTTTTGGGCTCCATTAGTGTTTGTTAGAGTGGGTTAAAGTCCCGTATTAGTTGGGTGATGGAGTGACGGTCTGCCTATATGTACTTGGACAATTCTCTCCTCATAAGCTAGGTTTTGGGGTTGAATTAGGTCCGGATGTTATATCTTTACATGGTATAAAATGTATATAGACTCCATTTCTAGTAAAGTAAATAGCCATATTAAGATAGGAGATTAATTTGTAGGTATCATCATCTATATCTTTCCTAAGTTATCAAACAATCTATTGTATATATTCATTGCTTACCTTTTGGAATAAGATAACTTCTTCCATCCGATTACATGGTATCAGAGTCAGGTCCTTCCCTGTTTGGACTCCCGGTCCATCCTCTAGTTGGGTCGGAGCGTGAAGGGGTGTTAGAGTGGGTTAAAGTCTCGCAATGGTTGGAGAATGGACTGACGGTCTGCTTATATAGACTTGAGCAATCCTCTTCTCATGAACTAGCTTTTGGAGTTGAGTTAGACTCAGGTTTCATATCTTTATATGGTATAGAATGTATATAGACTTCATTCCGGTGAAGTACATAACTATATTTAGATAGCAGGTTTGTAGGATTCATCTTCTATCTCTTTCCTAAGCTAGCAAACAATCTATTGGATTTATTCATTGCTTAACTTTTGGAATAAGATAACTTCTTCCATCTGATTACATGGTATCTGAACCAAGTTCATCCCCGTTTGGGCGCCTGGTTCGCGCTCCAGTTTGGTTGGGGCGTGAGGGGGTGTTAGAGTGGGTTAAAGTCCCACAATGGTTGGGTAATAGATTGATAGTCTGCTTATATGGACTTGGGTAATCTTCCCCTCCTGAACTAGCTTTTGGAATTGAGTTAGGCTCAATTATCATATCTTTATATGGTGTAGAATGTATATAGACTTCATTCCTGGAAAGTACATAGCCATATTTAGAAAGCAGATTTTGTAGGAATCATCTTCCATCTCTTTCCTAAGCTAACCTACAATCTATCGTATTTATTCATTGCTTACCTTTTGGAAGAGTCAAGTCCATTCCCATTTGGGCTTCCGGTCCAAGCTCCAGTTGGACCTGGGTGTAGAAGGAGTGTTAGAGTAGGTTAAAGTCCGCATTGGTTGGGAATGGACTGCTGATATGCTTATATGGACTTGGGCAATCCTCCCTCCATGAGCTAACTTTTGGGGTTGAGTTAGACACGGCAACAAAAATCTTTATAGTGTTAATTCTTTCCCAGTTCAATCATTGCTCATAAAAGAGCAGTTCACCTTGTAATATGTGGAGTTAAGTGCTTAATTTGTTTGTAGCACACACTTGATTCAAATTCCATGAAGGTGCTCAAACGTTATTATTGAATGTCAGTTGGACGTGAATGGAAATGTAACTCCTTCGCTGGAACAATAAACCTATCTCTTTCACCTAGTGTATTTAAATATATAGATAAAATAGACCAATGTACATCTTCAGTGTTACATCGTGAATATTAAGGATTCACTCATCATATTCTCACTGCCTTTAACCTCCTGAGCTGGTGTACATATGTTCAGTGTCAAGGAAATTTTCATGAGTATCTTTTATTAGAGTTTCTCAACTAATCTCTGGTTGTGTAATATGCATGCTGAACTTAGTTGTTGATATAGCCATGTACTCCTGTTTTTTATTATCTTAAAAAGGATTTGTACTCGCATCAGAGTGTAGTTTGATCATATCTGTTTGTCTACAGATGATGTCCATGGGATGTGGCATGGTGCCGATGATGTATCCTGGAATGCAGCCGTACATGTCGCCAATGGGAATGGGCATGGGTATGGGGATGGGTATGGAGATTGGCATGAACAGGCCAATGGTGCCATATCCACCTCTATTACCAGGTGCAGCGATGCAGAATGCAGCAGCAGCAGCACAAATGGGTCCTAGATTTCCTATCCCTCCATTTCATTTGCCACCAGTTCCAGTAGCAGATCCATCCAGAATGCAAGCCTCAAGTCAACCAGATCCAATGCTAAATTCACTTGTTGCGCATAATTCGAACCAGCCAAGACTTCCAAATTTTAATGATCCATATCAGCAGTTTTTTGGTTTCCAGCAGGCGCAAGTCGCATTACCGCAGGCAAGCCCATCCTCTTCTACTTGGTCCTTAACTCATTTCATAGCGACTATGTCAATGTAGTGACCACCATGAACAAATCTACTTGTTGCTTAATTATCATGATAACTATGTCCATGTAGAGACCGCGGGCAACAAGTTTACTCTTTGCATCTTGCGATGACGATTTATTTTCACCTTGGTCATTGCCTCATTGGTCAATTGCACTTCACAGAAGATTGTGTTGCTAGATTAAACTTATTCTCCAAAAGAAACAGATAATCTTGCTTTACTTCTATAACTTGCCAAATTGAGTTTTACTTGAATAAGTGTCCATAGGATGGATGCAGCTCGAAACAGTCCAAGCCTGTTTCTCCTTTCCTTTCAATGTGATCCATGTGCTTTCTCTAGTGATCTGTCATTTTATAAAACTTGGCTTTTAAATGCAGAATCAGGCAATAGAACAGCCCAGTAACAATAAATCCGGCAGCAGCAAAGAAGTTGGAAATCCAGGGAATCATCAATCTGGCAAGCTTACCATTCAGATCTTATTGTTTATAATATATGCCATAACGAGGCGGTTCTTAAACAACAAACTGGAGAAAGGGAAAATTGCAATTGAGACCTCATTAAGTTCTTATCTATTTTCAGGTTGATTAGCTGGACGCCAGAACGTTTGAAGATTCCAGAAACTAAATTTTGTAGCGTATGAGGAACATCAAGTGCAGGTTGATACAAATATAGCATCACTAACTTGTAATTATTACTAAAGTATCCATTTTGCTTTTACATATTGTGGCCCTGAAATCTCATTTCCATTTGGCATATGTGGATATAATTTGAGGCCAGTGTTTCAACGGCATATGTGATCTTGAAGAGGTTTTAAGCATTTCCTGGCTTATGATTCTTCTTACCCCCAAATTCATCTGTATGCTGCCCCTTTTAACTGCTGCAGACATTGATGATCATAAACATATTCATGATAATTCTCAGTCTGATGCACCAAAATGAGGTATGCATCGGCTGTATTACTGATCTCTCTCTATTATTTTGTGTAACGCAATATATGCTATCAAAATGAGCCACTTTTTTTTCTCCAAAATGCATAAAGTGCCACTCAATTTTTGATTTAACCAAAACAGACATCCCACATATGTTGTGATTTAACTGCCGTTTGACAGTGTTCATCTTTTAAAAATTGTTTCTTGCTGCACCATCAGTGATTTGCTCTTATTTTTTATTTTATTTTTAAAAAAAGTTTTTATCTTGGTACACCATGAGCGATTATCTCTTCTTTTTTTTCCCTCTTTCTCCACTATGAGGATATCCTTTTTTCTTTTTTTCCTTTCTTTTTATATAAAATTACCCCACAGTGAGCGACCTACTTGTAGGAAATATAGAAGGAGAATACGTTCTTTGGAGAAACTCAAGAAATAATGTAGCAACCCAAGTTCGTTCATTTCATAGGTTTGCATCATATCATGCTTGAATTTCTGCATCATCTTCACATCATTTCCTGTAAAAAGCAGATCATCCACATAGAGACAAATAATGATAATGCTGTCATGTTTTTTCTTCGCATACAAAGTGGCTTCACTTTTACTTCTCTAAAAATTATTTTTCAGGAATTTTGTATCAATTTCATTGTACCAATCTCTTGGAGCTTGCTTCAGTCCATAAAGAGTTTTTTTTAGCATGTACACCTCTTCTCCTCGTTGAACAAAAAATTCTTGAGGTTGCTCAACATAAATCTCTTCGTCAAGTTTTCCATTAAGAAATGTAGATTTAACATCAAATTGAAAAATCTTTCATTTCTTTTGTGCAGCAACAACAATCACGGTTCTAACTGTGTTAAGACGAGTGACTGGAGAGAAAGTTTCATAAAAATCACTACCTGATTTTTGCGTGAAACGTCTAGCAACCAATCTTGCTTTGTGTTTTTGAATATCTCCTTCCTGATTGAGTTTGATTTTGTAAATCCATTTTAGACTTAGAACTTCTCTTTCTTTCGGTATAGCCACAAGCTCCCAAGTATTTTTTTTTCTCAATCATTCGAATTTCTTCTGCCATGGCTTTCTAAAAAACATCATGCTTTATTGCCTTTTCATAATTTTTTGGCTCAACATCGACAAAGTTGCATCTTTGATAAATGTCACTCAACATTTTTGTTCCACTTGGAGACGATTCTTTATCATTTGAATATGGGATTTCTCCCCATTGAGGGACATCTTCCTCTTCCTTATCCTCTTCTTGATTTGACACATCTAAAGATATGATAGAAGTATTCTCCGCCTTTTTATCTTTACAATTTCATGCTGTTTTTTCATTAAAAATGGCATCTCTACTAACAACAAGTTTGTTAGTTTTGACATCGAGAAGCCTATAGCCTTTTGTCACATCACTATAACCAAGAAATATATATTTTAAACTTTTTCATCCAATTTTGTTCTTTTCTCAAGTATATGGGCATAACAAATATACCTGAAAATTTTAAAATGACTTACAGAAAGTTTCATTTCACTCCAAGCTTCAAATGGTGTCTTGTTCTTCAATGCCTTTGTTGGAATCCTATTGAGGACGTACACTGTTGTATGTACTGCTTTTGCCCAAAAATATTTTAACAACCCTTTCTCATTCACCATTGTTCACGCTATTTCAACAATTGTTCTATTTCTTCTTTTCAGATACACCATTTTGTTGAGGAGTGTACCCTATTGTAAGTTGTTTCTGAATGCTTTCGTTTTTGCAATATTCTTCAAATTCTCGACTTGTGTATTCACTTCCTCTATCACGGTGAATGATTTTGATGCTGCAACCTTTTTGCTTCTCAAAAAGGGCTTTAAATTTCTTGAATGTAGCAAATGCTTCTGACTTTTCTTTCAAGAAATAAACCCAAGTCATTCTTGAAAAATAATTAATAAAGATTAAAAAGTACCTTTGACTTTCAAGAGACGGGGTTTTCATTGTTCCGCAGATGTCGGTATGGATTAGTTCCAAAAGTACACTTGCTCTCCAAGACAACCCTTTTGGAAAAGATTTTCTATGTTGCTTTCCCATTATACAACTTTCACATGGATCCACCTTAGTATGTATCTCAGGAATGCCTTGCACCATGTCTTTTTGCTTGAGAAACTTCAAACCATGAAAATTCAAGTGACAAAATCTTTTGTGCCAAAGCCGTGAATCATCTACAACTTCATTTTTGAATGCATTGTAATGAAATTGTAAAAGAAAGTTTCTTTTCATCATCTTTACTTCAACAATGACTTGATTTGACTCAATTTTATCATAAATATTGCAATAATAACTTCTAAACACAAGAGAATAGCCATTTTCCATGAGTTGACCAACACTAAGCAAATTTTCTTTGAAGTCGGGAACATAAAGAGCATCATGAATTTGCTTACCGCTCCCTTTTATGTTGATCAAAATGGTACCTTTACCTTCTGCATCAACTAAGGCTCCATTTCCCATTTCACTTTAGTAGTGATGCTACTATTAATTGAGAGGAAAACCTTTTCATCTCCAGTCATGTGATTTCTACAACCGCTATCAACATATCATTCATTGTTTTTTGCTGAAGCATCAGATTGAGAAGCAAAGAAAAGATTTTCTTCCGATTCTTCCTCCTTTCCTTCACAGAAATTCTCTTGCTCCTGTTGCTTGTGCCAGCAATCCTTCTCAATATGGACAATTTTTTTACAAAAGTTACATTTGGGCTTGCCTTTGTACCAACATTTTTCTGCATTGTGATTAGTCTTTTTCAAATTTTACAAAAAGATTAGTACTTCTCTCACCTTTTTCTTCAACCTTCTCAGAAGAACCATCATGATCCTGCTTCTTTTTTGGATTGTACTTCTTCTTTTGTTGACTTTTTGAGAATTTTTGAGAATTCTCATTGGTTTCTGGACTGGAAAGTTGTCTCTTTGGGTTGATCTTCACAAAAAAATATTCGCTTCTCGTGTGCACGAAATGATCCAACTAACTCTTTGATGGAAAGCTTAGAAAGATCTTTCGTCTCCTCAATGAGAGCAATAATATACTCATATTTCTCTGTGACACTAATTAGATTTGCATTTCAAGAGACGCATTGGGTTGTCACCTCCCTTCAAGTGACATGTTAAGTTCAAGTTGGGTCGTCTGTCTTTCAATAGACATGTTGGGTTGTCACATCCCTTCAAGTGACATTTTAAGTTCAAGATTGGGTTTTCATCTCCCTTCAAATGACATATTAAGTTCAAATTTTATCGTATGCCTTTCAATAGACATGTTGGGTTGTCACATCCCTTCAAATGACATACTAAGTTCTTCAAGTGACATATTAAGTTCAAGATTGGATTGTCATCTCCCTTCAAGTGACATGTTAAATTCAATTTGGGTCGTCTCCCTTTCAAAAGACATGTTGGGTTGTCACCTCGTTCAAAGTGATATGTTAAATTCAATTTGGGTCGTCTGCCTTTCAAGAGACAAGTTAGGTTGTCACATCCCTTCATGTGACATATCAAGTTCAAATTGGGTTTTCCACCTTTCAAAGAGACACGTTGGGTTGTCATCTGACATATTAAGTTCAATATTGGGTCGTCTGCCTTTCAAAAAGATACGTTGGATTGTCACCTCCCTCTAAGTGACACGTTAAGTTCAAGTTGGGTCGTCCGCCTTTAATGAGACACGTTGGGTTATCACCTCGTTCAAAGTGACATGTTAAGTTCAAATTAGGTCGTCTCCCTTTCAATAGATACGTTAGGTCATCACATCCCTTCGAGTAACATGTTCTATTTAAATTTGGTCGTCTGCCTTTCAAGAGACATGTTGGGTTGTTACCTCGTTCAAAGTGGCATGTTAAATTCAAGTTGGGTCGTCTGCCTTTCAAGAGACAAGTTAAGTCGTCACCTTATTCAAAGTGACATGTTATTCATATCGCCCTCCTTTCAAAGAGGTACTCTACCTTCATTGTGCAATTTTGGTAGTAACATCAAAGGTATGTGAAAGTTTTCAGTTTACGATCAGGCCTTGCCTTTTGTTTATTATATTCAACCCCATTGGCGGATGTAGAGTATTGTTCAAAATCTCTACTAACGTCTCATATTGTTTTGTTCAAAGTTTATCAAACCAAATTTGGATTCGTCAACTTTGTTTGACCAAGATCTCTTTCATCGATCCTATTCAAACAAAGGGGCAAGTTGTTGACACCAAATTTTGGTCTGATATTTTTTGAAGTTAATACTTTGAAGTATTTCATTCGTTAAATAGTTCAAAATACATGTTTTGAAATTTTAATGCAATTTGTTGATAATTATCCTTATTTCTCAAAATATTAGAATTTTTATCGGTTAATTTTGTTTATATTGTTTTGTCACAATTGAATATGTTGTGATTAAATCATTTTTTTTATAATATTCATTTTATTCGTTACATTTGTTAATATTCATTTTTTGATATTTTTGCACAGTTTAGAAATTCATTCAAATATGGATAAGATTGCATACACAAATATTTTATTAACCGGTGATTTTGACCCACAGTTTTAAGATAATGATATTATACTATTGGTGGTTTTCAATTTTCTATTTAAACAATAGCTTGATCATTAAGTTAGTGGTGTTAAATTATTTTTTAAAAGAGGATTGAAAATTTTCAGATTGTATTCGCAAGAAAGGATTTACTATTCATTAATTTTCTGGTCACCACCCCGGAATCCGGCGAAGGTCGGAAACACAAAACCCTCTACCCTTTCCGGTGAAAGAACCAACCAATCTCTTTGTTTCCTCTCCAAACCATTTTCCTCGAGACCTCACAAAAAACCCAAACAACAGCTCAACCACGAAGCTCCATCTCCACCAGTCCAAAACAGCCACCATTTAACCACAATAGCTCCACAAAACGATTTCCTTTTCTAGGCGAACTCCACCCCAAAACCCCCGTTTCTGCTCCAAACAACCAACCACCCAAACTCCATTGCAATGCCACTCCAAGCTTTCATCAATGGCGGTTTCAAGAACTCTTTCCATTTCCACTACCATCCTTTCACCTCCTCCATCTCACTGCCTGAAACCAAAGCCACCATTACCCACCGAACTCCGACCAAGCAAACCTAGAAACTGGCCAATCCTCTTCCTCTTTCCCCTTTACATTTTTTTCCATTTTTGCAGCTGAACGACAATCAGCGACAACAACGCTTTCTCCGGCGAAACAACAACCAAACCAGATCCATCACTCTGAAGCCGTTTTTATGCCATTTCCAGCGAAAAAGCAAGCTTTCGAATTCCAACCTCACCAACGCCTCCGAACTCCGATAAACAAGTAACTTCTTCTCTTGATCCGTTTTATTATGTTTTTCTTTGTCTATTTTGTGCTCGTCTTTATTTTATATTTTAGTTCATGTTTTGTATATTGATTTGTTTTTGTTGTTACTTTTCTCTTAATTAGAGTATTATTTTGGGAGTTGTTTATCTATAATTGTTGTGTTTTGTGCACATGTTCTTCTTCTTGATTAGTGACATTGATAGTGACTTCACTTTTGCTATGTTATGATTGTTGATTTTTGCTTGAGCTATTTTTAATTTCTTATGATAATGCTATTTCAATTTTTGACTGATTTGCACTATTTTTAATTTTCAATATCAATGTTGGGGTTTAAGAAATTATGTAAAGTTAATTTTTATTGATTCGTGTTTGATTGTTGTTTCTTCAGAATTGTTGTTAGTTAATTTATGTCATCTTTTGGTATCTTTAATTGATATGGAATATATATTATATTTTAAAATTGGCCAATGAAAAAAAAAATTCGTCAGTTTTCGAGCCTCCCCATTATAAAAAATGAAAATTTAGTTTAAGTTCATATATTTTGTATGATAAATTTGGCCAATGAAAAAATCTCTCCGTCGATTTTTGAGGATGTTAATAAGATGGATTTTTTATTTTTAAGTTATTATTTAATTCATTTATATTTATTTAGTACTAATACTTTTACTAAGTGTCTTTATAGGTACCCGTAGTTGCTTCTCATTGAAGCTATTTAAATGAAGTTTGAATCATATTATTTATTCATTATTTTTGTATATATCGATGTTAGGCAAACCTTTGGCCGTTTCTTATATTATTGTTTTATTTTATTACTTGTGTATATTGCATGTTTATTATATTTGTATATTATTGTTATCTCCTCCTCAATTTTTTTAAAAATGAATTCAGTCGGGACTCACGGTTGTGGATTTCGAAGGATACCTAACACCTTCCCTTCGGAATAACTTGAAGCCCTTACCTAGAATCTATTGGTTTCATAGACATTCTTTTCAGTTAATTAATAAATTGATTTCCTAGTTTATCCTGAAATTAGGTGGTGACTTTCTTTTAAAATTCTTTTAAAACTGATTATTATTGTTTGAGTCACCGCGACATTGCGCCCTCTCAAAGGATGTCAATAGTATTTATTCTAGTTTTCATGTTGTATTTTATATAATGAAATTTATATTTCTTTGTCAGTTTGTATTCGTTCCAATATGTATATCAAATTGATCTGTAGTTCTTTAAGAACCATATTTGTATCCATTTATTTCTTTCACAATGTAATTGTATTTTTTTTAAAATCTTGTATCCTTTCTTAAATTGTATTCATTCCAATATGTAATATATGTATATTTGTATTCAACATAATTTTCATGTTTGTGTTTGTATAATGACATTTGTATTTTTTTATTAGTTTGTATTCATTCCAATAGGTATGCCAAATGGATTTATAGTTATTTAAGAAGCATATTTGTACCCATATACTTATGTAAACTCATGTTCATTCAGAAATGATACAACATTGGTTTGTATATTTTTCAAAAACATATATTCTTTCTTAAATTTCCAACAAAATTTGTATTCTAGTCATCAAAACATACAAACTTATAATCATAGTAACAATCAAAATTTATATTTCAAAAGAAAATTGTATTCCATGACAAAAGAAGTATTTCTTATCAGTTATGTATTCCAAAAATATATTATATTCAATGTCCAATTTATAGAACATCGACTAAATAGGATTCCAAATTATTCTGTTTTCCAAGCATCCAACATACAAAAAATTAAAACTATTCAATCATTCACTGTTTGTATCCCAAACGGATTACAAAGTAAAAAATGAATTTTGAACTTAATTGCATTATAAATTGTATTAGCTTGAATATACAATTTGTATCACATCATTTATCGAAACAAATAAGAACTACAAATTCTGTATCAAAAGTCATACAAATTCGAAACAGATAAGCATATAAATTTTGATATTTTAATTGTTGTATCAAAATCAAAATGTATTCAGAATAAATTTTGAATTGTTGTATCCAAAACACTTTGAATTCGAAATAAAAACTTTCAAAGAAATATCCTTGCAGACAGATTTTGGACATCAACGACGCATTCAATAGTCTTGGTGTTGTTCAACACCAATTCAATAACTTGCAGCCCAGCACCAAATTTTAGGTTTATCTATTTGTATCGATCTCTTTATTTTTTGGTTGATAAAGACCATGATCAATTGTCTTGCCTTCTACGGAGAAGGAGGATCATCAATGGAGAATTGAAAGTTGTTAATGGAGGATGAGGAAGACGGCATAATTTATCGCCTATTTTAGTCTCTTAATTTGTATCGATCTCCTTTTTTCCGACAAAAACCTTGATCAATGGGTCAAGGAACGCCCGGTGGACTTAATCGGCAACTTCCCGGAGACCGGAAGAACGATGGAGACAAGAAGGAGAAAAAGTTCGAGCCGGCTGCTCCACCGGCTCGAGTTGGCCGTAAGCAACGCAAACAAAAGGGACCTGAAGTGGCAGCTCGGCTCCCGACTGTTACACCCAGTGGCGGAGCTACAGTGCCTCGAGTGTTTCCAATTGGACACCCTTCGTCGGAAATTTTTATTGGATATATAAGTAAAATATTACTTGAAACGGTTAAATGTAATACTTTGGACACCATTGACCCAATGAAACTCTGTGGCCCATTGGTGTGAGGCTCTCCTATGAAGTCCATAGGCGTGGGTTCGAATCCCAGCAATTGCATTTGTTTAATTTATAATATTTTTAATAGAACTCTCCTGTTGATGGTATCTTGTCCTTTGTGGATAAGGACCAATTGGAGCCTGGTTGTGCCATTTTGATGCATAATAAGGTATTTGACTTTGTTACTTTTAGTTCATTTTGATGTTTGTTGGTCTTGCCTTCTTAGGGGAGTAGTATATATATTCCGTTTCTATAGCCCCGGATTGCAGATTTGAAGCTAAGAATTGACATTGGCACGTTCGTGTACAGTTAGCTATACTCCTAACTAAGTAATGGTTTGGTAATTGGACTTTGAAATGGAACACTAACAAAATATGTTTCAAACAACGCCTTGCTAGTGATTGGAATCATAGAATTTTAGGTCTGATTAATTATTCACAGTTCTTGTTAATATTATTTAATTATGATTTACTGCTCTGAACTGAGGAAATGTAAGGGTTTAGTGCATTTAACTGCACAAAGTATATCCTACAGTGAGGGGCATGCAATAGATACATTCTTGAAGGTTTCATCAGGATATGAACATGGGTAACCAAGGGGTTTCTGGTTGTTTGGTTGGGGAACGTAGGGAATACAGAGAACTTTCTTAGTGCTTTTTATTTTAATTTGTATAATATTGACCTGAGATGAACTTATGAAGAAACATGGTTAGTGAGGATTCATATTATTGATCCAAACTTGTTTGGGACTGTCGCTTAGTTGTTGTTGGGTGGAGCTATTATCTTATCAAGGGGTGTTTTTCTCAATTGTAATCTCTTAAGTGGTGTTTTATCCCCAGCCCGCAACTAGTTAGTAGTTTGATGGGCCCTTTTTAGATGCTCTGACTTTATATGTTCTACATAATATTTTTGAGCATTGGCTGCCTAACTGCTTATTTCTTGCTATTATAATGTGGTTTGTACAACAACAACAACTGGGTAAACAACAACATACCCAGTGTAGTCCTACAAAGTGGGGTAGGGTAGAGGAGACACATGCCTTACTTCTACCTCAGAGGTGATTTAGAGAGACTGTTTCTGATAGAACCTCGGCTGAAGACACAAACAATCTAGAAAAAGACGTAATGGAAGTACGAGAGACAATCGATAGTAACAAAAACAACAAATAGTAGCAAAAGAGTATTACACCAAAACAAGACTATGATCGAACTACACAAAACAATAGATAGTAATAAAATTGAAGAACAAGAAACACCAAGAATAGTCCTACGACTACTAGTAAGGGCAACAAGACAAAACACTCCTACCTACTAATATAGACATACGCCTACATACTAACCTGCCACAGTCCTCCCACATCTTCCTATCTATTGTCTGTATAGTGGAAACCGAACTCAAATATTTGTCAGGGTTGCCACTCAATTTTTTTAGGGAAATTAGGCTTTAGCTTTGCAGTTCCACACGTGTCTATGGATTTTCATTGTTGTAGGCTTGCAAATCTTGTGAAGATTTTTGCAGTGGTTTTGACAATATCATTCTATATTTGATTAGATTTTCTAGTGCTGTAGCAAGTCCTTTTAACCTTTCCTGTTTAAAACTCATTTGGTATCTCTCTTTCCACCCACCCCAACCCCCAAGTTTACCTTATAAATGCTCTTCTACCTCCATAACCTTTCTGGTTTAGGTTGTGTACATGGGAGCCTTATAAAAGTGCTAGTGGGGTTGTACAGTCAGGCAGCTGTCATTCAGCTGCTTTCAAAGTGCTCAAGGATAGTGGGATATGATTGCTTTGATTAGTTTTCCTGGTTATGAAGGTCAACTTTTCCAATGTTTGTAATGTATGGTCCAATCGAATTACAAATTAACATCATGTTACAAAACAACTCATAAATTATCCAGAATTCTAATATCCCTTTGAATTGACATTGTAGTATGCCACAAAGAAACTGCTAAAATAACTGAAGTTTGTTATATCCTTTAGAATTAACATTTTACCATGTCAGCAAAACACTGATAAAATACCTGGAGTTCGTGATACCTCATTGAATGGACATTTTCTTTTCTTTTTGACAACTCTTCTGGATTAACATTTTCGATTAGTCAGGGTTTTTATGCTTTGTGAGAATATCTATGCCACACTTGAGAAGTAATAAAAAGATTCATATATGGTTATCAGTTTTTCTTTTTTGTTTAAGTTGGGGAGTGTCTTAGTCATTGAACTAATTCTTGTGGCTAATTGACTCACTATCTCTCGTGGGTTAATGGGTCTCAAAATTTATATATAATGCTCTTATTTTCTTAATCCACATGCTATCAAACATCTTATGTTCTCTTTCTTGCAGTAACTTTTCAGCAAATCTCTACCTCTTCGTTTATATTTGTAGTAGAAGTGTCCCTGGTTGAGGATGGGTCATTGTGACTTATGTATCGTTTCTCTTCTTTCTAGCAGTAACTTCTCAGCAAAGATCTCCATCTTTGTCCTCTATTTTTGCAGAAAATTATGTAAGTTTGAGGGTGGGTCATTTTGACTTATGTATGTTCTTATTCAAGTTCTATCTGTTGTTGGGCTTTTACAAGACGGCGTTGATCCAATGGTGTCTGTCATGAAGGTTGAGAAAGCTCCTTTGGAATCCTACGCTGATATAGGTGGATTGGATGCTCAGATTCAGGAGATTAAAGAAGCTGTTGAGCTTCCCTTGACTCACCCTGAGCTGTATGAAGACATTGGTATAAAACCTCCTAAAGGGGTCATTCTCTATGGGGAGCCTGGGACTGGCAAAACCTTGCTTGCAAAGGTTTGTGAAATTTTCTTTTGTATAATGGACTTAAAAATACTCTCTTTAAGCCTCCACTTTGATCTCCGTTGGCTAGAGTGGTAGGTCTCTTATTTGATTGAGGAAAAACCGAGAGGGTGAGTAAATAGGGATGGCAATGGGGTGGGACGGGTTATGGTATTTTTGGGGAAGTGTTGTGGTTAGATCTTTTGCGGGGGCGGGGGCAAGTACAATATTTTTTTAGAAAAAATATGTGGGGTGGGGCGGGTGCGCTGGTTGGGGTTTGTTGCTGCTTTTCCAGAGCGTGATTTTCAGTCCTGAAGACAACCAATGCTATATTGTACATGTTTGAATGATAATAAGCCTTAGCATGATTTTGTTTTGTGTGATTCTGCAGCCAATATCTGTGACGGATGAAGAAATTCTAGAAATGATATGTTGTACTACAGTGTTGAGAATGATGCACTATTAAGTTAGCTAATAAAGTTTTTTTACATTTTGACAAAAATGTGAACACACTTTGGATTACTTAATTAGTTCTAACACATTTTCTTTTGTCAAATGGAGGCTTAACGAAATGGTATCATTGCGTGTCAAAATAGCCGCCAGAAATGGATCTTTTGGTTTCATTTTTCAGAGAACATATTAGTTGCCTCTACATTCTTCTATAGAGTAAGTTCAATATAGGTGATGAGAATAGAAAATTTAAAATCATCTTATTGGGAGTAATTTATGCATCGCAAGTTCTGTAAAAACTACAATCCTCTGTCCAACCCCAGAATAATAATAATGTTAGAAGCAGAAGAATGTTGGAGCTATACGGGGCAGGGAAAAACAAAAAAAATATGCTATGTGGGGTGGGGTGGGATGGGGAGAAGTCTTTGTGGGTTTATGCGGGTTTTCCCTGCACCTGCCCCGTGCCGCCACATTTTTCATCCCTATGAGTAAATCAGAAGAATATTTGAGCTAATACTGTTTCATGTTCTTTGAAATTTCTAAAGAAAGAATTAATCCTGTCCAAGTATATTCCCCAGATATGACTTTCTAATGTTAAACTGGGGTATGTAGGAAGCCATTAAGCTTTTGTGAAGAAATGGAAATAATGATAAGTGTTATCAGGTAGAAAATTGGGGATTTTCTTAAAGTGCTGGAGTTTACTTAAGAATACATTTGAATGAAGTCTGGTATCAATGGAATTATTTATTGGGATAGATTCATATGCTAATGTGCAGATTCTTTTGGACGATTGAGTGTCATTCTTTGTTTGGATAAGATTTTTTACATGTCCTGGCATGTTGAGTTACTTGAAATCAACATGCGATATTACTATGATGGTACAACAAAAGTTCTTTCATAATGACCATGTCAATTTTTTGAGGAAAATCTGATTTGTTGGATGCCTTTTACAAGTTAAGTTGCCATTAGCCTGTTTGAGTGTCATGCTATGTCTTTGAATTTTGAGGAATGATTTGTTTGTTGGATATTTTTTCCAGGTCTGGCTGCCATTAGCCCGTTCAACTGTCATGCTATCTATTTGTGTTTGTGTAAGAACTGCTAGCAGTTACTTCTTCCGGTCCGTTTTAAATGGTGTTTAAGGGGCACACCCTTTACCGAAACCATATAATAGCATTAATTATAAGGGTTTTTTTGACTAAGTTACCCTTTATATCACTTCAAATTGCCCTTTATCTCTTCTCAGACATTTTAGGTCATCTATAAGAGCATAGGTAGATTTTGGGGAACTAAATGCCACCTTGGTTTCCTTAAATGGATACATTTAAAATCGACCGGAGATAGTACAGTCTTTGTTGAGTGTTTATTAATTGTTGTCGAGGTACTATTGTCTCTCTGGGTATGCAAAAGATAAAATCTGAGCTGTGTTAATGATTTTTGTTCAAACAGTTGCAAACTCCACTTCGGCAACTTTCTTGCTTGTTGTTGGAAGTGAACTGATTCAGAAATATTTGGGAGATGGGCCTAAATTGGTGAGGTAGCTCTTCAGAGTTGCTGACGATCTATCGTCTTCATTGATGAGATTGATGCAGTCGGTACCAAGAGGTTTGTCTCTGGCATCAGTAACTTGAAGATTGGAACATTGTGCATTTCTGTTAATTAATGTCTTCATCTGCAGGTACGATGCACATTCTGGTGGTGAACGTGAGATCTAGAGGACCATGTTAGAGTTGTTGAACCAGCTAGATGGTTTTGATTCCAGAGGAGATGTTAAAGTGATTCTTGCCACAAATAAAATCGAGAGTCTTGATCCTGCCCTACTGCGACCTGGTAGAATAGACAGGAAGATTGAGTTCCCTCTTCCTGATATTAAAACAAGGAGGCGCATATTCCAGGTTTGTTATTGTGATGTTTGCAAATACTACTGAGTGATGAATCCCGGATTGCCTCCTATTTGCTGACTAGAAAATCTAATTTGGGATATCAGATACACACAACAAGGATGACTTTGTCTGATGATGTCAACCTATAAGAATTTGTTATGACCAAGGATGGATTTTCTGGAGCTGATATCAAGGCAATATGTACTGAAGCTGGATTGCTTGCTCTAAGAGAACGACGTATGAAGGTAAGACCTCAAAATGGGAAGTTATGTTTGTCTTTTAGAAATTAATGAGGGATTTAGTTCGGTCCCAATTTGCACCCAAATGCTCAAAACTTTGGAATTCGCCAAGTCCACGTCTTCATTCATCTGTGGGGTTGTATGTTGTAATGTAAATTGATTAGGGAGCATGTTATAATTGGTTCATTAACTTGGGTTCATGAGAAGACTAGTTTAGTTCTCGTAACTTGGAATATGGAGCTTCACTTGTTGGGAGGGAATTGTTTGGGCTTAGTAGTATAAGTTTTTTTTTTTTTTTTTTTAATCTTTCTGTGTCTGGATAAGTAACACAGGTGTTGCATACAATTTCTACCTATATTCATATGAACTATATTGTTTTTTACAAGGTGGCATAAACCACAAGTATACTTGGAATTATATAATTTGAATTTCCTGCGTGTTCATGTCCCGTAGGGGTTCTTAAAATCATGTTGCAGGGGAGAGCTAATAGTTTGCATTTTCCTATAGAGGTTGACAAAATTATTCTGTTCTCTACAGGTGACTCATGCAGATTTCAAGAAGGCGAAAGATAAGGTGATGTTCAAGAAGAAAGAGGGAGTGCCAGTTGGACTTTACATGTAGTAACTATGTATCGTTTTTTGCTCATATTTGTTCAGGATTTGGTTTAGTTTGTTTCAGTGAGAACGGCATTAGGTCTCATTTTGTACGGTGATGTTTCAGTCATTTGGGGAAAAAAATACCATTCAGAACATCAACCGTTTTCAGTATGTGCTATCCTTCGTTTTCCACAATATATTTACTCAGATCTTCCTAGCTTACAAATCACGATCGTCTATGTTGTAACTTTGAATTTATCTTTTGCTCTAAATTGGCTTATGGAAAACGTACCCAGCATTTCAGGTTGTTAATTTTGGCACTAATACAAAATTGTTTGGCCACTCCTAAAATTGTCATGGGATTCTATCCATTTTAGGTGTCCTAGAAACTTATATTTAGGACATTTGCTTCCACAACATCAGTCATACAAATTTTCTCATAACTAGTGTCATCATCCCCATTTACCTATGTTCTTACATTAGCACTTCCACTCCCATAACATTCACTTTTGTACCAATGAAGCAAATGGGGATTCTGAGAAAAAATACAAGTTAAAAAACTCTAAAAATCTTCTTTAAGCTCTCAAACGGGACCAGGTCTGAGACTATGAACGCAATGTAGTATATATGTTTTCATTTTCTGAAATAAAATTTCTGACTTTTCTTTACATTGATATGATTGCAACTATATTATTATTATTATTCGATATAAAAGTTAGCGGTTGCGTTTTGTTCTTTCTACAGCTAAATATTTTTTCTCAAAATCAGCATCATCATCCCCATTTGTTTCATTAATTAGTACAGAGGTTCCACCAAGTGAATGCTAAGGATGACACAATAAATTCCCTAGTTTACTTGTAGCAAATGGGGATGATGACATAATATATTCGCTAGTTTATTGATTTTAATAGGATTTGCGGTTGTTCGCAATAAATTTTTGAATTACCAAAAATTTACTGCCAGTAAAACTAAATAAAAGTTATTGATGAAATTCTGTGTATAAAAGATTCGAGGGCCTTCAATAGCAAACTTCTCAAATTGTTGGGTGATTTGGATCTCCTAGATATGTATTGCAATAGTCGGAAATGTTGGTTAGTGCTTTGTTACTTCAGAAAAGATCTCTGGAAAGAACTACGTTAATCACTCCTTGGAAGAACTATGTAGTAGATATTGTAGTTTTCTACAATGCTTGTTGAAGTGTTTGCAAAATACCTCTGAATGTCGTGTCTATCCCCTATTTATAGCTGTAATGGGTGGACAAGGTTATTTATGAATGACCAAAAGATATCATTTTGACACTTGACGGAGTGTGATTGGTTCTTGAATTGGATTAGGACTACCACATCATTTTGATACATCTTGTATGCGTAGTCATCATGACATGTGGTATGAGTTTAGGCTTTAAGGTGTAATGGATCGGACTTGAAATTATTAAAATGGACTAATTAATTTGTAAAGTCCAAATTAATTAATCAACCCAAATAAACATGAATTAAATTCAAATTTTGTATGAATTTAACCCAATAAAATTTATATGTCTACAAATGCCCCTTATTTCGAGACTTATTAACGTGTAAACCTACCGACAATGAGACTTGAAATATTTATGAATGTGTTTTAATTTTTGTGGCTTCAAAAAATAGTTGTTTCTTGTTGTCGCATTTTAGCTAGGCCACTACTTGCAAGTGATCTAACTAAAATTTCTTTCATGCACTTTCACACGGTCCTCACCAAAGCAACACATAATTTGTTTGTAGTGGTCTTTAATAATTTATTTTTAAAAGCATTCTTGTTTGACAATAATATGACTCCTCTATATGTATTTGAAATAGAAGGGTCTTACTGAGTAATCACCTTTTCTTAATGTAACATTAAGTCATGAGGAATAAGAAAAAAAAATTGATTAGAACTTCTGAACCAAAAAAGAATATTCACTTTCCTTTGGAATTCAAAAGGGATCAAAATTTTCTCCAAAGAAATCTCATTCAATATGGTAGTTTTCCAAAGTTGGAAATCGATATGCTGTCAAGGATTTTGTTTAATTACCATGGAAGAAAACTCTCTAAAAGATTTATCTCAATTCATAATCAAATTTTGAGATCCCATAAATACTTCACATGTTCTAAATTAAGACCCCCTTCTTTCCTTAAGTGATATGATTTTGAAAATTAATGGTAATTTCAATTAACCAAAATTAGATTTTCTTCTTCCAATTTCACTATAACTTTCCTTGTACAAGGATTGAGAATCATTAACTAGAACCTTTATATAAGCTTTGTCAATGCCCAAAAGATTTTCATCAAAGAATTCAAAAGCTGTAAAGAAAAGTTACTGGAGTGTGTTTAACTGCCTAAGTTGTGACACCACTTAATTTTATTGAATCGAGAGACATAGGTCTCTATCATATCGCAAAAACTTAAAGCAAAAATAATCTTTATACTTTCTCAGGTAACTTTAACTTGATTTGGTAGTTAGCCATATTTTATGGCTAAGATTTACGCACTTATAGTAAAATTTCATAGCTTGCTGTGGAAAAATTAAAATCGCATGTCGTTTGATTTTTTCGAAATTAGAAACATGAAATTATAACATAGCAAAGTTTTGTATCCAAATTCCTTCTGCATTGCTATAGTTTTTTATTATTATTATTCAACTCAACTTCAGATTTTTCATCTTTTGATTTCTCCAATTTTGTTTTACCAAAGTAACCTCTGTTTTTTTTTCCAGAACAACGTTGTGCGATCTTGATTTTCAGCAGCGCCAACAAATTTAGTGCTAGAGAGATGTCATACCCTTTTCTTGATAATAAGCAAAATTCGTGTGTCAAAGTTCTCGCCTTGAAAGTTCATCTTTCGGTTATGTTGGACATTCCCCTTCATCTCCCATAATAATTGACAACAGAAATGAAGGATGCCAGTAACTGTAATCTTTAAGCGAGAAAAGAGTATCAATACTTGTCTTGGGCGACGAGGCATTCTCGAACCAATAGCCAAGTCAACCCCGACTTGTTACTGAGATCATAGAATGACCATCATCAAGAAAAAGCCAGAAACTTGATTCCCAAAGATAGGAAAGGATTGTGTGCCGATGATGTGGCAAAAGGACAGATACGCTAGATATATTTGTATGTTATCTTGTAAATAACAAAGGGATATTAGTTAGTATAACTAACCGTATTTCCATGTGGAATGAGGCAATTGGATATAGTATTTAGGGATCAAGTGGAACTTTTCTTTTGATTGATGTAGTACTTTTGTTACCTATAAATAGTAGTTTTAACACAATTGTATATCGGATACTAAACAATACTAATGAAATATACTGATATTCTTGTGCTCTAAGCTTTCTATATTTTATGTCTTTCCTACATTAGCTTTTACATTCTGAAACGTCCCCGGATCTCAGACCCATCACACTCAAACTTTATTGGTTAAAGAGAGAACCTATAGTATCAGAGCTCTATTGCTTTATACGACTTTTTTTATTTTCTTTACTGTCTTCATTCTATATTTAATTAACTTATAAGCGAATATAATTAACTGCTAATAATCGAATCTACGAGTAACTAAAGCTATATGTGTGTCCTTGATTCCTCCTCGCAATTTCTTATACTTTTAAATTTTGTAGTTTTAAAAAGGAAATAGGAATATTGATCACAAAAAAATTAAATACTATTGAGGAAGATGCATGTCAGACGCGTGAAAAATAGGTTCAAACTAAGTGGTTGTTGCACTCATTTATGAACTTATTAATACTGTGAGGAGTAATTAAATGGAATCAATAAAGTTGGTGGTTCTTGGTCTTGATAACAATTACACACTCATTTGAAAAGGTGTAGTTCTCTTCTTTTAAAAATAAACTAAACAGAAAATGGAATCAAATCGATACTTATATAGACATATTTTATATAATTTTATGTATACGATATGTTATTCTTTTATATATAATTTAAATACTTTGTATATTTTTATGAAAATTTTATTTATTTTTAATAGGCTCATGGATTTTATACCTTAAGCTCATTTATTAAAAAAACAGTCATGAATTCAAACTCATTAGTTTATTCAAAGAAACGTCTATGAGATTTACCTATATATATTTCTTATCAACTTTATTCAATTGATTAAAGTTTATACAACTTAAGTCTTTTTTTTTTCGTGATTCGAGAAAATGATAGCCATCGCAATAAAAGATTAATAACGAATTATAGGTTGGAAAACATTTGCAACACCCCTACCGCTATATTTATTGCCTCCATCACCATTGAGCTCCATCTTATAGCTTTTTCTACCTCATTTACCATCTCCAATGGCATAATAAACAATCTCAATATAATGATATGTATAAAATTAAAAAAAAGATAATACAGTAATGACAGTCAAAATTTTCTATTTTATTAAAATGGAAGAAGCTAAAGACCATTTTTTGAACTAAAATTCCAAGACTTGAAATTTTTGAGGTTTTTCTTTTAAAGTTCAAAAACTTATTTTTTATTCAGAGCCATGTGTCATTTTCTTAGTGGCTTATAATGTCATGTCACCAGTGTGTGAACTGCACACAAATTAGTATATTTTTGACAATTGTTCCTATTAATTAAGGTGCTTAAAAGGCACACTTATAATGATGTTGGAGGGTTTGAAAGGAAAAGGCATGAGTTAAAAGTGTCAAAAAAAATGAAAATTAGAGTCAAGTTTAAGAGTTTGTATATGTATTTGTCCAATAGCAAATGAACATAAATTACTTAATATGATATAATTGGAGTTATAAAAAATAATTATTCTTATTTTTAATCAAAGGCGTGAGTTGAAAAATTCAACAAATATATTTATCCTCATTTTGAAATTTCATAAAAAAATTATAATTTAATATACTTAGTTATAGCTATACCTCATAGAGTGTGTAAATATAATATTATTATTTTTATAATAGGGGGATGTAAGTGTTTAATTCTAAAGTACATAGAATGTATCCAAAAAATTGGATCATATTACAGAAATATTTAGTGTAATTAACCCTATTATAGAAGATACATGGTAATGAGACAAGGTGGATGTAGGGTATTGAAGTAGTTCTCCTTTTGTGATATTTTTATGGTTAAAGGACGAATATAATGTTTAAGTGGTAGTTGAAATAATTGATATAGGTTGGGATTAATTTGAGATGTTTGTCAAGAAAAATAAATAAAATCCATTAAGCAGAATGCTCCTCTTTTAGTGAAAAATATAAAGTGGTGTACTTTTCTTGGAGAAAACATTTCAATAATTCATTGTAATCGCACAATTGAAATTCTTTTGCTCTACTTCTATACTTGCTTGAGTTTACTCCTTATATCTAGCAAGGCTTCATGTGAGCCAAGAATCTATCATAAATATATAACTTTTTAATTTTCACAAGTAGAAATAAAATTACGTTGTAAAATTACAATGAGTTTGTTGTCATTGCTAGTTCACCTTTCTTCGCCTTCAAGCTTGCTAGAGTATATCTAGAAGAGTTGTTACGTTTTTCTTTTCCAGCGATAGTTTTAAGTAGCAAAATCAAACTTCACAACTAAAGCAAAAAAATAAAAAGAAGCAAAGTGAGAGGAAAAAAGCATTGAACTTTGAACACCTGACTTAAAAAGAAAGAAGTGCAACAAATTACATAACATTAAACACGTGAAAAATAACATAAAATTACACTATGAATGAAACCAAACATCAACAACAGAAAAGAAAAAATCACTCTTTTTCTCACACACTAGCCATACTAACCAAACAATATGCATGAAACAAATTAAACTTGAACTAATATTAATCTTCATGGAAGTGGAAGACTTCCTGCACCACCACCAGCACCACCACCAACACCGCCACCAATACCACCTAGACCACCTATTCCACCACCCCCAATTCCTCCACCAAATCCAGCTCCACCACCAATTCCAGCACCAAATCCACCAACATTGCCACCTACTCCGCTAACAACTCCGCCAAAAGGTAGTCCATTGCTTCCAATGCCACCGATACCTCCAGCGCCTACGAAAACATTCTTTTGGTCAGAAAGACCATTGTCATGACTTGGCATGTCTCTTGATGCTGTGGTATGTACCACTACCAAAGAAAGGCAAAGGATAACTATGGACAACTTGTTTGCCATCACTTCCTATTTCTCTTTTTTGTTTTTTTTTTAACTCTATCCTCTGCCTTTACACCTGGTGAGTAGTGATGAAGTGGTGTCTCCTTGAGTCTCTTTTTATAGGCAAAAAATGGGTTGGTGAAGGAATGAATACAAACATTAAATGGAATTCAATGTCTCTATCTATAACCACTGCTTCATGGAGTTGGAGAAACCCTTTGGTTGGTTTGCCATTTGCCAACGAAAAAATATGTTTTCCCTCCTTTATTTATTTTTTGAAAATAACTCATTTTTTAACTAGTTTTTTTTTTATTTTTTTTATGTTTGATCACTAGAGGAAGAGAACATTATTCCAAAGGTATATATATATATTATCTAGATGGGTTGGGGTGATAGTGGGAGCAGTGGTTGGTGGCCACCTTGAGGTGGTATTTCGTTAGAAAATTATATTGTATAACTAGGTAATTAACGTATTATTTTTTATGTATATGTACTACATATTAACGCTAGCTTCATGACTTCTACACGATTTTATTTATTTATATTTTGATATCTCTTTAATCAAAATTATGACTTTGTGTGCGGGAGGAGACTATATGTGGGTTGACACTTGTGAAATTTGTTTCTATTTTTACCAGAAAAGTTATTTTCTTAAAAAATATTTTCAAAACTTTTGACTAGTGAAAAAGTTTTAAAATATTTTCTTCTAATCTAACCACATTCTTTGTTCATACTATTTTGTCTTTCCAAACTTTTGGACACCCTAATTCCTTAAGATACACATTTAACCGTTTTAAATATAATTAAGAATATTTATCTAAATTACTTTTCTCTCTCAAAAATTTCACTTAATTAAAATATCACTAACTTCATATATTTATTTTAAAGGTATAATACATAAATGTGTCATTTAACTTGGTTTCAATTGGAATCTATGTCCTCCAATTTTGGGTATGCACAAGTATGCACTTAAGCCTGTATAAAATTGAATAAATAGACACATTCGTCTTACATGACGTCCTACTTGGTAATTGTGTGACCTACGTGACGTCCTATATATTATGATACGTAGGACGAATATTCTATTTATTCAATTTTATACAAGTTAAATGTCTACTAATGCACATTCAAAATTAGAGAACATAAATATATATCAACTTACATGACGTCCTACTTGGTAGTTGTGTGTCCTACGTGTCGCCCTATATATTATGATACGTAAGACGAATGTGTCTTTAAATTCAATTTTATACAAGTTAAATGTGTATTTATGCACATCCAAAATTAGAGAACATATATATCAACTGAAACCAAGTTAAATAACATATTTATGTGTCATTACTTTTTTTAAAACACATAATAGGGAAAAAGCATAAATTCACTCCTAAACTTGTCTCAAAAAATCAGTTACACGCTTAAACTAATATGGTAACCTATTACACACCTCTGCTACTAAATAGTGAATTTTTTTACCCCCTGAGACGTGTAGTACCACTCTCACAATGGGAGGTGTATCACACTTGCGCCACATCAATGCCATGTCACTGCCACATCACATGCCATGTCAAATTTTAACTAAAATTTTCCATATCATTCAATTGTTTCTTCTTCAATGAACACCACCATGAAACCACTACCATTGCCGCCATATTACTACCAAATTTATATATTTCACCATGAAAATTAAAATAGTCACCATAAATTTCACCACCTACGATCAAATTCACCATCGAAATCATACTCCCCACAAAAATTAGAAAGATCTACAAGAAAATTTGACACCCATAAACAAACTTATCACCAAAATTACATCATCACCATCAAAAGGTACAAACCCACCACCAAATATCACTATCACCAACAAATTCATCATTATATTTTATTTTTAAAACTTAATCATCAATTTTATCAACCACTAACAAAGCCGAAGAGAAAATCAAATATAATGAAAATGGTGAAATCGAATAAGCATTAAAATAGGATATGATAGGGGTGGGGGGAGAGGATTTTGGTGGAGGTATAGTGGGGGTGGATGAAAATTGGGAATAAAAAAAATAAAGAAGAAGAAGAAGATGGTTGCCTGTGAAGAAGAAGAGGCGTGGGTTGGGGGTAGGGTGATAGTAGAAAGAAGATTTTAATTTTTTTTTATACTTTATTTACTTCCAAATGCGTTTTTTTTTTGCCACGTCAGTTTTAGTGGCTAAGAAAAAATCATTTTTAAATAGTAAATGTGTGTAATAGATCGTCATGATAGTTTAAGTGTGTAACTGACTTTTCGAGACAAAAGGTGGGAGGGTGAATTTTTGAAACAAAAGGTGGGAGGGTGTATTTGTTCTCTTTCATTTGAGCATTAATTATTTCTTTCGAGTCATGTTTCAAAAGGTGTATAGGTGGTCAAAAGAAAGTGGTGTTAAATAGATGATCAATTGGTTATTAGTTATTACTTAGCTACCGGCCTATGGACCCTCTGTCTGGAACCTATTTACATTAATTAATTTCTATTTTTTTAATTTATTTAACGTGTGTGAGACATATGCCAAATCATACTTGGCTAAGGAAATTATTACTGACATTATAATGTGGGAACCACTTCCTCATCTCACACCACTTTTTTTTTTTAATATCATATAGTGTCTGGTCAGTTTTTGCATATCTTGATTAATTTTATGGAATAACTCTGTCGATGACAAACAGAAAAATTATTAATGTTCTTTGTCTCCGCTCGTAATTAAACCTGAGATCTCTTGGTTCTCAACCACTACGCCCACATTTTTTTTTTAACTTTTATTTCATTTTCTCTTTTCCATCAAACTTCTTTTATATATTCTTCAACTTCACTTTCCAATTTTTCAATTCCTTCAAATTCCATATTTTTCATCCATAATTTTTTTTTTTCCAAATAAAATAAATAAAATTTTAAACAAATAATGGTAAAATCAGTTATTTATCACAAAAATTGGCTCAATTTATTTTACCTTCGGATCCACAAAAGGATTCCACCATCTTTCTCATGTCTCCGACGTCAAAATGACATTTTTTTCACATCCAACAAATCAAAAGGGGTAAAAATTAAAGAACTCGTATCAAAAGAGGTTATTAAAATTGTTTCTTATGAACCTCAATTTTTTTTAACAAACGTCTCATCAAGTCAATTTCTTATGCAATACAACATTATGTAAGAAATAATTCCGAAATAACTAATATAAACGTAACGTAACTAATACCAGCGACCCCTTAATTCATTTACTGCCCTTTATAGATAGTGGGAGCATTTGATTTGTGAAACTAACTCCATAAAAACGATTTAAACATTTGAAATTTATGATTGGGCAGAGGGAAACAGTTGACATTTTCTTCTTCTGCAGAGATCAAAGAAATAAAAATGACAGGTAATGCTTTCTCTAAATAAAAACCTTCAAAAGCGTAGTAGTAAATGCTTTTGTCAGTAAGTTGCTGGCTGTTAGTTAAGATATTGCATCCACTTTATTGTGCAACATGAATCCTATGCTAATTATAACTCTTCCTATTTATCATGCCCCAACTGCACACCAAACGAATTCAAACTAGGGCTAGATATAAATATCGAAAAATTCAATCGAATCAAACTAATTTGATTTTTTAATTTTTTGGTTTGATATTGTTATTTTTTAAAAAAAGTTATGTTCTTCAGTTTGATATAAGAGTTTCAGAATTTCGGTGCAATGAATAATATTTTTATTAAATATATTTTATATATATCAACTAGCAATTAAAGTACGTAGCAATAGATTTACCATCTAGAATAGTTAACTTTTAACATTAATTCCAAGAGGAGCCGGCCGAACGTATTTTTGTCGATGCATGTAAAGGAATTTGTCTTCATCCTTGTTTTCCTCGAGCAATAGTTGGTGGTACAATGTTCTTGAGAAAGACAAATATGATTTTTTAAGCACAATAAATGTTCCATGGTGAGACACATCATCATCACTTAACATGGTTAATTTTGTCCTCATTTTATTTTTATTCGCTCCGAAAAACCATTTTCAAAACACCAAATCAAACCAAACCAATGTTGATAAAACCGAATTAGTTCGGTTCGATATTTGATACACACTTTTATAAAATTGAAAATCAAAAAACCAAACCAAAATTTAATAAAAACGAACTAAAGAACCGAACTTCTATCCATAATTCAAACTGAACGTTTGATTATATGGTGGGTTCCTACCAAAAGCGAGACTCCTCTAAAGTTAATTTTTTTTCTTAAATCTAACGACGGAACGACCTAACATATTCATACGTATGTACAGAGCCAAAATTTTAGCGAAACATATATATGAATTTAATTACATTTCAATACAAATATCGAACATTGCTGCTAGTTGGTTTGGGTCGAATATAGGGTCGCCTATGTGGCTAATTGAAGGTGACCTATTATATGATTCAGTTAATGTTTCAATTGATGGATATATATAAGATACCAACCACCTCATTGATATTATTATGCTCGCTTGGTTTGGTTGTCAGAGAAAATTATGCATAGAACCGTTAATATGAGCTAGATTCATTGGGCCGATCCGGTCCAATTCATGAATTAGGCCTCATTTGTTTTCATTAAGATTAAGACCTCTGAATCTGAATACACGTCTAAACATTAAGATTTGCATTAAGAGATAAGTGTCTAGATCTGAATATTAAGATGCAGTCTCCAAATCTGAACACTGAATGATTATTGTTTGTTTTCAATATCTGAATGTGCATATGAAATCAAACATTATATTAATAAAATGTTATAAAAAATTCATTTCAACAAAAAATATTACTTTCTGATTAAAAAAAATATCATAATCATCAAGCATAACATAAAAAAAATCACGAATAAAAAGTATTTTATAGGCATAATATAATATCAAAAAGTTCAATAAGTATGATAAATACTAGTTGAAAAATAATAAATAAGGTATCACATTATCAGCGCCTAACATATATTTTGGCTAATTAGAAAAACTAAAGAATTCTTATCTTTTTTCCAATAACCTTAATCCAATTCTCTAACTTGTGAACCTCTAACGTCATTCATGCTTTTTTGTAGTGGACACTTTCACAAAATATACTAACACATGTACTGTATAATGACTCTTCCCATCCAAGTCCATCTAATTTTTCCATATATTCTTCAAATGTAGGTGCACTATTTTTTTAATCAATAACTCTAGAGCAGTAATCATCTTCTCATCAATTTCCAATTCAGACGAATAAGTTTTTTTTCTTTCCCAATTTTTTTTTCCAACTGAAACTGAAGATTGGGATGGAGAATTATTAAGAGCTCCATTATTTTTGTCACCAACTAGTTCAACAACAATAATATATTAGTGTTATCTCACAAACGGATTTGATGATCAAAGAGTCTCAATAAAATTATTGGCCTAAGACAATTTTAATAAGAGACCTCAAATATGTATACATAGTTATTATTTTTAATTATGAATAGTATTTTTTTCACTCAAAAACCATGATGAACATCAATACACTAAAAATATTATTGCAATAAGTGTTATTGACAAACTTCAATACACCCTAAGAAAATTATTAATATAAAAAAAATACTTGTAAAGATTATGAAAACTTACCAGTTCAAGAGGAAAAAAATTGGTGTTTGATTGAGAAAAGAGAGGAAGAAAGTTTGTAGTTGTGAGAGCAAAAGTCACGCAAAGACCGAGACAGGCGATACAGTATTATTTTATAACTTATTAAATAAGTTTGAATGGTGTTAAGACTCTCCTGCAGATCTGATCCGTTCAGACCTTTTCAGGTCCATTAAGAGGCTTTTTGAAAAAAGAAACAAATGGACTTAATGGGCTGAATCTAAATCATTCAGATTCAGACCTAAAAACCAAACGCACTTAATGGACTGAATCTGAATGATTAAGATTCAGACCTCCATTATGCAAACAAATGAGGCCTCAAACTCAACCACAAAAGTTAACTAAAGAGGTAGGATTGTCGAAGACAATATAAGGAGATCAAGAAATCCAAATCCAACAGTTATGGGAATCAACATACCTGCATGCCAAGAACTGGATATCTAGAGCATGAATAATATAAGATAGGGGTCAAACATCAAGTAAAACAATGAATTGGAAAGGATCTTGCTCTAATACCATGTTGAAGTGTGTGACCATCTCTCTAAAAGCTTAAGTTGTTAGAGAGACACTTTATTTACTTATTTATTATCTTCAACATGGTTGTTGAAGAGTGTGATCATCTCATCTAAAAGCTTAAGTTGTGCGAGAAGCCACATGGTCAAACGGTAGTGAAACTAATATATTTACCCAACGTGTATGCCAAACCTCTGAAATAAGGAGTTTTGAAAGAATTTGGAGTTTGCTACACCCCTTGGGTGTAAATGTGTGTGATAATGTTATTCAAGGACTTGATAGAAAAGTGATCACATATTTAAGGGAAGTGGTAACAATAAGCATGTGAGTAAATTTAAATAGTAAACATAACTAGAGGAAATTTCATGCATTTTCCAATGATCAGAGCTCAAAAGACGTATGTTGCAGCAAATTATGTTTAATTGGATTGATTCTCCAAGATAAATGCCAAGTGGGTTTAGTTGTACTAGTCAACCAAGCTAGCCAGAGCCTCAGAAAACTTCCAAGGATGACACTAAAAGTGTCACTATAAATTTTTCAGCACCTTTTACACACAGAAGTAAGAAAGCACCACCTCCATGTCAATTCAGACAAGAAAGTAGGTTATTCTCTTGGATATCTAAATGCAATTCTAATACATCAAACAGATGAAGTTGAATCTCATTTAATTCGATCAGGAGAATCATATAAATCTGTCTGATCCAGTATCAGAAATACATTTGAACAAGTAAATGTAAAACTTTTATCCTGATGATAAAACATTGGATAACTGAATGTGAGCTAAAAAGTTCATTTAGATTCAATTAAAGTTGTATCAAATCAAACATGAATGTATTTATTTACTCACTTTTACATAAAATAAATGTTAGTATAACAATGGTAATAGAAGCTATGAATAAACATTGGACATAACCAAAGAGATACTTGGTCTGACAGTTAAAATCTAAACATTCACCAATTATAAGGAACTTTTTTATTGCACATGATAATGTCCAAGATGTTACACAACAACAAACAACATACCCAGTGTAATCCCACAAAAGCATTTCAAACAACCAAACAAAAGAAAACACTAAAGAACAAAAAATGTTCATTTTGTTACCTCTCCTTCCATGACAGATAATTTCCAAGAGCTTTCTGCAATTCCACACGCTTGAAAGGTCCAGACGAAAGCCAATGCTCAGGCGGGCCACGATTTATGAGATAAAGTTTCACTCTTTGTTGGAGCTCCTTACTGTCAAGTAAGTTAATCTGTTTGGAATTTTAACAAACTAAGTCACTATTCCAATAAATTGCAAATAACTACAACACTTACTGGAAAGTGATCACTGTGAGAAGGAAAGAGAAATTGAGAGAGAGCAAAGATTGATTATTCCCTCAAGCCATTGGAGTTCAAATAGAAAAGTGTATGTGTTCTAAGAAGGGAAATAGAATTAAAAACATAATTACAGGAGTAAATCAAGCTATACTACATTTACATGATCTTAGAATATTCTAGAATATACGGGATTCTAAGAGCATTCTTAATGTGAATGAAAAGCTCTTACAATCATGGTGAGGTTCATAACTAGAATGACCGCATATGCAGGAAGCAGAACATCCCATGGGAAACTGCAAACAGAAATATTATGCCAACTGAACATAAATAAACTATTGTTTCTGTTCTTACTATGAGTGCAATCACTGTTTTGCCTGCTAGCAAGGATAATATCTTCACTCTATAACACTTGTGATTTTTTCACTTTTCTTTTTTTCATTTTTTGGATCATAACTCAAGTGAATTTCTCTTATTCACGGCATAATGAAGGAGAAACCGATATTGACACAGCAATTCTCTGCAGAAGTACAATATCACTCTCTGGATACTGTAACGCCATTCCTTTTGTTCTCATTCCATAGTATTCGTCTTTCTATCATACTCAGAAAGGAGAAGATGGAACATAACTTGTTTCAATAGGTCAGACAATAATTTGTAGTTGTTCTACCACTGTAGCATGAACCATGCAACTGGATTAGATTTTCCCTTTCTATAAAAGGAAAGACAGATGCCAATCATTAGGAGAAACAATCGTGTTGAGTTAAGACTTAAAATAATTAGCAAAATCACTACCTTCCTTCATTAACCTATGGGTGGAATCTATGATGTTAGTGGGGCAGAAAGCTCAAGCTGTTGATGTCAACAGCAATAAGAACCACTCACGAATAGTATGGACCCACTGCGATCAGAACGCTGTACATCTTTGAGCCATTAAACCAGATAGGCCTGGTTTTATGCATTATCATGTATGATATAGAGAAATGAGATTCCATAAGCTTGGCATCTCATACTAATCAAATTCTTCAGAAATTATTTATTTTTAGTAAATGAATGAATATACTTTTGTTTCATTGAAATTCAGAGCCAGAGATCCCCCTCCCCCCTCATTTAGTTCTTCTCCGCAGTTCTTAATTGTGGAAGATAAACTTTCATAGCCCAAAAATAAGCTGATTGGAATATAGTAACTCTGCAAGATGTGTTACAGTTTGATCAGCTGAACTAGATAGTAAGAAATCATAGCCAAAGAGAAGATGATATCTTCTTCAAGCAAGCTAGTATTACCAGTTTGTCCTCATAAATGATAGCTTAAGAATGAAAGTATAAATTCTTATTGAAAAGGAATGAAACCGAACCCAAATCTAGAATAGAAAGCAAAGCATGACATAAAATACCATTTCCCCAGAAGACAAACTTAGAATTGAGAGCAGAAAAAAAGTCAAAAGAATAATATAAACAAATAATGTAAAAACATCAACACAAGAATTGAGGATGATATGCTTAGACCACTGTTCACAACTGACTAAGATGAATAAAGACAAGAAACTAATTGAGAAAGATCATAGAGAACATACTACAATGCGCAAAACATGTGGATCATCATCACGGTCAATAAGTGCCAGCAGTAGGATATCTGGAGGCAGAAGCTCATGGTTCCAGATGAAAACTGAAAGGTTTCCACAGGCTTTTAGCATAAGATCCTGAGGAATAAAAAGTGTGGGACGACATAAGGCAAAAGCAAGGCAAGGAGAGTAGATCCTCCATGAAAATCTGATAGGTCCAGAGAATGAATAACAAAGGAGTATGACTAAACCTGCAAGAGATGTCCACGCTGTAGTTCCAAGTGAATATGATGAAGCAGGACATCTACCATTGTATAAATATTTGCAGTCACCTCTTCAGGAGAAAACTCTCTCAAAACACGTCCCTGTATCCAATTATTAGCAGGAATGCCATCACGAGAAAGATGTAGTTTTAGTTCGGGATATCTCCATATGAGAAAGAAGTTGATGAGTTGATCAGCACTCATAAGCTTCTGATAACTTAAGGGAAAACAAAGTCGAGCCTTACAAGGTTTGTGCAGTTAATATTCTCTGGATGCCCATGCATTAGTATCCACGCACCAGCACAAAGATACTGGCGGTGCTGAGGAAAACTATGGTTAATATAAGTTACAACGTATGAGGGATCAGCTGAGGGCGAAAGAAGCTGTGTGCACTGATTGATAACAGTTGTTTCTGCCTGCAAATAGAACACCTAGAAGTCAATTGTGAGCTTTCAAAATAATAGCAAGAGCGAATATTCCTGGAAACATCTTGTAAAGTATTTGCAAAGCCTCTATTCAGGAAAATTTTATCTCTGTTTTTATTTTTGGCTAAATCCAAACTGTTTAATGATGCAAATCTATCAACTAAAACCATACTCTTTTCCTTTCTTTATTCTATTTTACTTCAGAGATCACTCATCAAATTAAATCATACTTGTTTCCTTTTTTTAATCTTTTTTACTTCAGGAGATCACTCATCAAATATAGCGATTTGAATCCTCAATAAGGAGCTGAGAACAGATTCAATCATTAAGATTACAGCTTCGGAGCTGTTTGATAACTGATACTAACATTTCAAGTCCACAGTCTGAAACAAGTGTTACTAAACAATTTAAAGCTTTGAACGTTGAGTGCAGAAAATAGAAGTCATGATTTCTGAAATGTATCACTAAATGCAAATTTGAGCTATTCTCTATGATTAATAAGCAACTACAACGATAAAAATTTAATAAGTACTTCAATTTCCATAATAAACGATTAAATGGTTGTTCAGAATTTTGCCATTTAACTCTCTAGTCATGGAACGTTTTGAGACTGGAAAGATTTTAAGTGGCACTTAATGTGGTAAGGGGCCGTTCGGTTACTTGTTAGAGTTATGCAGATATTAGTTATGCAGGGTTTAATTATGTAGGTATTAGTTATGCAAGGTTTAGTTATGCAGGTATTAGTTATGCAGGGTTTAGTTATGCAGGGTTTAGTTATGCAGGTATTAGTTATGCAGGGTTAGTTATGTAGGTATTAGTTATGCAGGGTTTAGTTATGCAGGGTTTAGTTATGTGGGTATTAGTAATGCGAGTATTAGTTATGCAGTATTAGTTATGTAGGTATTATTTAGTTATGTAGAGATTGCATTACATGAATTATTAACTATTGAATTTAATATAAATTAATATATATTATTTACAAATAAATAAGCAAGCGAATAGTATAAATTCTCCCTTAAAAAAAATAAAGAAAGGAATTTTCTCTATACTTAACTAGGAATTCTATGTTTTTTTTCTCTCTGTCATTTTTTAATGTTTAAAGCTTATAAAAATAAAATACTATTAATATATTTCATGTACATTATACTATCCTATTTTATATAACGTAAATTTCTACCAATATGTTGCATGTGTTGTTTGTACATTTTTAGTATACCAAATATATAAATTATATATAAATTCACATTCTAAATAAAAATCAATACATGATAATTAAATATGTGGATATATTTAGTAATATATAATGCGAATATATAATTAGCATATGCACTATCAAAATTATACATTCCGATTCACAATATTAATAAAATATTTATATTTTGATTTTAAATGAAAACAAATAAAAAGTTGTTTGTATACAAAAAGAAATAAGAAACAAAAATAGTTGGGAAAATAGAACAGTTATGCAAAGTTTTCAATAAAAAAAAATTAAAAAAAAATTAATAGGGATAAATGTGTAATTTATCATTTTAATACATGTATAACTAATACCCAACTTATTCCACCTTCCATCCTGCATAACTTAATACATAGATTCCCTCATAAGTTATGTAGGTATTAATTATGTACGATTACCAAAAACGCAACCAAACACCGTATAAAATTAATACATAAATAACTTTTATACAATTTTTAGAACTTATCAACCATACTATAAGTCATGTTGACTTGTCAACCTAATAAAAAACTTTTACCAAACATAGTATTACTAATACAATGTTTTATACATGAATAACATGCCTCTTATACCGTAACCAAACGGCCCCTAAGTGATTTCCATTTTACATTGCCACACATCCAAAATCTAATTGCTTAATTTGTTTAGTTTTAAGTCCTGATAAAAATTATCAGACAGACTCTTCAGGGTATCAAATAAATATGTAGCGTTTAAGCAAACAGTTGACATTTAAATTTGGCACCTGCATGAGATGCACAGGTAATTTCTGATGGAAATAAATTTTGATAAACTTGAGCAAAATAAGTAGCAAGTAACTAGCTAATACAAAGAATGAGCTTTATTATTCTATATCAACTTTAAAAGACACAGATTATGTAGCTATGATGAGATATTTCGTCTTTTTGGGCCATATTTTCTACTACTGTCTTTTTTTTTATGACAAGGGAAACCCGCAGCCGCTACCCTTTGGGTGCGCATAGGGTAAAAACCCCGTTCCTATGCAATAGCTCGCAAACCACATAGGAGAGGTAACCCGCACTAGGCAAGCCCGGTGCGACGAGCTCGACCCAGAAGGCAAACCCCTTGCCTTCGCTGTCAAGGGGTTTCGAACTTGAGACCTCCAACATGGAAGTTCCAAGCCCAAACCACTGGGCCACCCTGAAGGGTATTTTCTACTACTGTTTTTAAGACTATCGAAATGCAATTTAGCACCCTTCTCTTCTTTTTTCTATTTTAATGCAAACTTTTCTTGACTCGGGTTTTCCTTCCATTTCATGAACTAACATCCATCATGACCTTATCTACCAAAGTGACATGGGGAAACCTTTGAAGATAAAGCAAACTCTTAAGGGTCGTTCGGTTTGCGGACAAAATTATCCTGGGAATAATTTATCCCAGCTGGGGGGTGGAACAAAATAATACCAAGTTGGATGGGATAAGGTGGGATATCCCAGGATTAAGTTCGGGAGTAGATTTATATTGTGTTTGGTTGATAGTTTAACCATCAACCAAACACAGTATCCTATTCCCAAACTTAACCCTGTGATATGCCATCTTACCCCGCATACCAAACTTAATCATGGGATATCCTACCTTAAAGCAGAGAAAACATGGACCTAAGAGATAACTTATAAGAAGGTTTACATCTTCAGATAATTTGTATGAAGAGGAACTATCTCATGTACCTGCTGCCATGCTTGGATTGCCAATCCCCTTTTATCCATTCGCCCACTCAAGGCATCACGTAAAATTGAAGGAAAATAGCGCAAAGTTTTCTCAGACCAGGTATGCTGGCTAGTTGCTAAGATTTGTTCCAGCATTGTTTGAAGATACAGTAACTGTTCAAACTCTCCAATTCCACGAGTTTTAATTATGATTGCAAGAGTAACAATTGTTATCCTATTTAAAGTCTCAGTAAACTCAGTTGGACCCTGCATATGGATTTAATAGTTAAGAAAAAGTTATAATTGGAGATACAGTGCATCCACAAAAGTTCAGCTGGAGGAAATATTCCCACCTTCCCTTCCCTCTTCACAAAGAAAAAGTCTCTCAACGACAAAATGAGATTCATACATAAGTTCTCAGCCAATCTGAAAATGCGATGATCTCCGCGTTTCCCCTTCAGTGTAGAAATCATTTTGGTGACATCATACATCAATGTCTTGCTCTTACCTTGGTACCTAGAAAAGAGCAGAAGTTTATAGACCACTTTAATTATTATCAGTTATTTAGACAATCAAGTAACAGAATCCGAATAATTAATGAGATTCAGAAAGATGGTAACGTTATGAGCACTAGAGACATCAAACAGACCACAGATGTTCTAGCATAAAAGTAGCAATGTGAATGTACTTTTCTTTAGTAGAGCCAAATTGAACACCATTCGCAAACACAAGTAGAGAAGACAGATAATAGAGAAGAAGCTGATAAATCCAAGATGAGTAACTTCACTCACCTGTAGAGTGAAAGGAAACGATAGTTAAGAATTTCAAACACCAAGATTGTGTTTCCTGGCTTGGTCAATGTGGTGGGATTTCTCGATGTCAGATGCTGAAATAGAAGTTTACATCAAAAGCAAAACAAAATGAACTCCAGTAGGAAAGTGTGCAAACAAAAACACAATTAGACTAACGAATTCTTCTACCAAGAAAATAAAACTGCATAGACAGAAATTCTAGCAGCATACATACTGGGAAGCCACAATTCATCTGAATTAGCAAGAGACAAGAGGAAATGATCACTAATATATTGCACCGACTTACCATAAAAAATCAACAATCCTCCAATCAACAAAATACAAAACTTAAGTGCTTCTACAGACACGCAAGAAACAAAGTAATTGAAGGCCACACATATTGTCGCCATTCTGCACTAAAATTGACTAATTCACAGTTTGCGATAGTGAAGGGAGCTACAGGGAAGTTGCTACCTACAGGTAAATGTCAAAGCCCAAGGAAGGTCTATATTACAGTCTGATTCGGAGTATCCTTTCCTATTTGATGTAAGACTGCATTATAAAGCTACTTAACTATCATAAAGGAAAAGCACCTCCATTGAGTAATGCTGGTGTTGCATGCAAGCTAGGCAATAACACTAGTTACCCATATGTCTACATTTGTGAATCTCCTTTTTCTTCCCACGCTTCAAAATTTCCCTCGCTCATCCAGTCCCCAACTTCCTCGTACCTCTATCAGTTGATTCCATCCTTACAGTCTTTTTTGTTTCTTCTTGTACCTCCCAAAGTCTCGTCCTCCTCTTGACTGGTTCAAGCAGTGTTATGACATTATTGTTGCCCTTCAATATGTAAAAGGTTGCCTGCTTCGCCAATGGCATGTTAGTCCCTTCTGTTGAACTGTGAAAAAGTTGAGCAACTACTTCCCTGAACCACCCTCTTATGCTGGCCTTTGGAGCCATTCTTTATCATCTTCTGTAATTCTACAACAATCTGAATTATAAGATCTCCAAGTCTCATTTTCATAGCGCAAATTGTTGTAGACTTGTAGTAGCTAATTGTTTCCCTCTTGATTACTTCCTGATCCTCCTTCAGTTCCCCATTCACTCTTAACTTATCAATCATGCCGTACCTTCTATTTGCATTCACGATCTTGTGAAAGAATTTTGTATTTATCACCCATTTTGATCCATAAAAACTTAAATTTTTTCCTCCAAAAGGTTTCTTCAACTTTTGCCACATCCAATTCTCCTAGTTCTTCAATGCCTTCTAGTGCCTTCAATTAATAAAGTACTGCAAACTTTGTTCTTTCTAGGTTACCAAATGAATTTCTGCTCCTCTCCTTCAAACTAATTTTTGGCACTTCAATGTTGGCTAGAAGAAAGATAATTACCCCTAATAGCAAATGAGTCCCACCATCCCTTTACCCATTCCAAGAAATCATCATCTCCATCCACGTAACTTCAAACTTGAAATAAGGTTTATTTTCATTGCCCGACTGCTGCTCTTTATTCAATAAGGATTATGGTCTGAACAGGTTTTAGGTAGCATATATTTCTAGTGGTACCTTGATTTTATGAAACTTCGTGTACCGTCAGAAAAACAGCTAGCAGATGTGCTTATAAAAGGCCTCAGCAAAAGGATTTTTCACACTTCAATTTGCATGTTGGGCATGTGAGAGTATGAGACATCTTTGCTCCACCTTGAGAGGAAGTGTTGAATGTGTCATTTAACTAGCATGATTTTAGGAGACTTATTTTTCAATTCCTAGCATAATTATAAGAATTAGAGTATTTCCCTTATTGTAATTGATCGTCTTTCCTTAATTAGTTATAGGATTCATTGTATAAATACTATGTCTCATGGGATGTCCACATACTGAAATACAAACGAAGCTTTTTCTTCTTCTCAAATTGTACAGACTTATACTGGTTCATTAGAGGATCGAAGGTCAAGTTCTGGATATATATATATATATATGGTGTAGCCAGATCAAGTGCAGAATCTGAGTTTAGATCTATGCAACAAGAGTTTGTGAGTTATGATTAAAGTAATGTTTGACGATTTGAAGATAAGATGGAATCGACCTATGAGACTATGTTGTGACAATAAGTCAGTAATAAGTATAGCTCATAATCTTATACAGCAGATCGCATTAAGCGCATGTTTGGATTAGCTTTTAGCTTTTGACAATTAAGTTAGAACATCCTAACTTATGGCTTTTGGCTTATTTTTGTTAGAATAGGAATAGGAACAAGAATAGTCCTACTTTGAAATAGATTAGTATATAGAATCCTACTTGAAAAAGGATTGTAATGAATTGTCCTAGTTTTTTTTGTGACAAGGAAAACTCGCAGCCGCAACCCTTTGGTAGAGCACGGTGTAAAAAACCACTCCTATGTAATAGCTCGCAAACCTCACAAGAGAGGTAACTCGCACTAGGCAAACCCAGGCAAACCCCTTGCTTTCGCTGGAAGGGGTTTCGAAATTGAGACCTCCAACATGGAAGTTCCAAGCCCAAACAACGGGGCCACCCCGAAAGGTATGTATTGTCCTAGTTGGAAAAGGAGTCTAATGTAGTAGCTATATGTAGGATCTCAATGTAATAATGTAGAGACACAATTCTATAATATTGTTCTCCAATATTTCTCACATGGTATCAGAGCTCCTACAATCCTGGTAGAGAATCAAAGAGTTACGGCTACTGGTAAGAGGCTATGACCCATATATGTCACTCGTTTGCAATGGTTATGTTAACAAAAGTAGGGCCAACAATATATGCATGAACCCCATATTGAGGGGAAGAAAACTCAATTAGATAGGTCATCGATGCGTCAAAAGGGTATACAAAAATATTTGGACTTGATTACAGTGTTATTATCTCTCTTGTGGCTAAAATAGCATTTGCTTGCTTTTTTCTATCAATGGCTGCCATTCGCCATTAGCCTTTTAATCAGTTGGGCATTAAGAATGTTTTTCTCCACGGTGATCTCGGGGAAGAAGTCTAAATGGAGCAGCCACCTAGTTTTGTTGCTCGGGGGAGTCTAGCAGCCTTGTATGTCGTTTGCGCAAGTCACTCTATGGTCTGAAATAGTCTTCTCAAGCTTGATTTGGGAAGTTCAACACAATCATTCAGGAGTTTGACATGAGTCGTAGTGGAGCTGATCATTCTATGTTTTATCGGCATTTTGTATCTCATGAGAGGAAGACTGTCACTTTGTCAGAGAAAAGATACTCTCAGGAGATACTGTTACAAAATTTGTGAAGTCGAGTGATGAACTTGCAAGTATCGTCGCCAAGCCCCTTAGCGATCCTCATATTGATTACATTTATAACAAGTTTTGTATATATGACTTGTATGCACCAGCTTCAAGGAGAGTAGCTATGAATAGAGTGTCAATGTACTAATGTAGAGACACAATCTAATAATATTCTTTTCCAATATTTCTCACAATTTATACCGTTTTAACTTAAAATCAAGAGCTTATAAACATTTTTTTAATTTACCAAAACTTTCCAAAAGTGCTTAAAAACCATTTTGGCTTAAAAGCACTTTAAGTAAGTCTAGCCCAGCAGTCTCTAAGAATATTGAGGTAGATAGACACTTCATAAAGGAGAGATTAAATAGCAGAATCATTTGTATAAATTTGTATCTACAAAAGATCAGGTGACTGATGTTTCAACAAACGGACAGCCAAATAATGTGTTTCAAGATCTAATAAGAGTTAGGAATGGAAGATATCCATTCACTAGCTTGAAGGGAAGTGTTGGATTATAGAGCATCCAGGAAGATATTCTCCATATGGATCTGATCCTCTTAAGATTTTAGGATAATTGTTGTACTCTAGGATATCATATTACTGAATTTTTTTCTCCTTGTGTACAATATATATGATTCTGTATAAGCCCAGATGTTATGGGATTTAGGTGGTTCTATTATTCAATTTCCGTATGTAAAGCCAAGTACATGAAACTGAAACAAATGAAAGAAATTATTCAAGTATTCTACTATTTTTACATAAACAATAAATAGTTCGGATTTTACCATGATCATAATAACAGAGAATAACAGGACAGATAAGTTACTTCTTAATTAAAAAAAAACTCATAAAAAGTGTGATATCTAGACTAAATAAATAAGTTAATGGCATCTAATAGCGGGACAAAAGTTCTTCAACTTGCCTTTAGAGAAGCAAACAAGAGAGCACATCACTGCGATGACAACATCATATTAAAAAGTTGCATCTTCTGTTACACTATACTTCCACCTATTATACTCAACAAACCTTTGAGGATTAAAATGTATCGACTCAATTGACCATAAAATATTTTGAAAAAAAAAATGATATTTCAATGTTGAAAAGTACTTTTTTGAAGATATGTTGTTATTATTGCACCACCATTGTTTGGATAATATTTTTGAATGCTAAACTTGAGGAGACAGGAACTATGGGATGTAGACCCATTGACACTCTTGTGGATCTGAATGTTAAACTTCTTCTCGGACAAGGGGAGCCACTAAGTAATCCTGGAAGGTATAGATGGCTGGTTGGAAAGTTGAATTATCTCACAGTGACTAGACTTGACATCTTTTTTCCCGTGAGTGTTGTAAGTCAGTTTATGACTTCCCCTTGTGATAGTCATTGAGATGCAACTGTTCGTACTCTGTGATATATAAAGTCATTCTTGGTAAAGGACTACTCTTCGAGGATCAAGGCCATGAGCATATCACTGGATATACAGACGATTGGGCAGGATCACCCTCTGATAGATGTTCGACATCGGATATTGTGTTTTAGTAGGAGGTAATTTGGTGTCGGGGAAGAGTAAGAAACGGAGTGGTTGCTCAATCTAATGCAGAATCAAAATATCGAGCAATGGTTTCAGCAACTTGTGAGCTAGTTTGGATCAAGCAACTTTGCTGAGAAGGCTAAATTTTGGTGAAATCAGTCCAATGGAACTTGTGTGTGATAATCAAGCGGCCTTTCATATCGCATCAAATCCAGTGCTTTCATTAAAGGACTAAGCACATTGAGATTGACTGTCACTTTGTCAGAGAATAGATACTCTCCAGAGATATTGTTATGAAATTTGTGAAGCCAAATGATCAGCTTGTAGATATCTTCACCAAGTTCCTGACCGGTCCTCGTATTAATTACATCTGTAACAAGCTAGGTACATATGATTTGTATGCACCAACTTGAGGGGGAGTGTTAGAATAGGAATAAGTATATACAATCTTACTTAGAATAGGAATAGAAATCCTAGTTGAAAAAGGAGTCCAATGTAGTGTCTATAATAGGGTTTCAATGTAATAATGTAGATACACAATTCGATAATATTATTTTCCAATATTTCTCACGATTCTCAGGAGGTTTCTTTGCTTACTGAAGGTTAATACAATGAACGTAATTCCACCGAAAATGTGTGACATGCCAGAGAATTAAATATCAAAAAAGGAATATTAGAAGGGGAAAAGAGATGTTACAGTTAAGAGCGAACGGAACAACGAATGGGGAGAAATGAGCATTAACCTACAGTATGTTTCAACCATAGCAATGCTGGGCACGGCCTGCAATGAAATGAGAGAATGATATTAAACATTTTTAACGGGTGCAATGAAGCATCAAAAGAAAATAAGGTGGAAAATGCTGGCTAGCTCCAGTCAGAATAGAGTTAGTATGATAATAAAGCTGTATAACAATCCAACGAAACAACATGACCCAAGAAAATAAAACCATAAGAAAGAGTGGGACAAGATTGACCTCCAAACTTTCAAAAATCTCAGCGTGCCGCTTACTGAACTTTTTTTACATACAGAAGAAATGTCATATGAGTTTATCAGTACCTGTCCAGAAAACATTGATTCTTCCATCTGAAAAGCCACTTTCAAGCATAAATTTATGGACAATCCCGATAACAATGATATCGGCAGGGGGCTAACTTCACGCATCACCATTAATCTCTCATTGGACTGCAAATTTGGTCCAGGTAAATGCTCAGTAACCCCCGCGGAGGTTAACCAGTTCATCACAGTTTCACAAGCAGGCTGAGCCATTGTGTAGGACACAACCCAAAACATCCCAATTGATCTATCATCCAAATTCATATAATCCATCATGCGTTCCCCTGATTTTATGCAAAAGAAAAAACCAACAATGCTAATCAAAAGAAATCTCAACAGAGAAGGGCTTGGGGAGGCAAAGCAATACTCAGTAGATATAAACTGAAGAATGCCCCATTCCAGCCAAACCTAGTTTAAACATAATGACCGATCTGCGTTCAATAGAATTGGCTGCTTGAAAGCGCAACAGAGAAGAGACTTGGACAGGAAAAGGCTGCGCAACATTAAATTTAACTCACAGAGACTGGAAAAGGTTGGGCAACATTTAATTTAAGAACACCACCTCAACATCTACTCCACAGAGACTTGGATGGCTGCATATCAATTGAACCCAGGTGATTCTGCTCAATTCCTTATTCGTTACCAAGCTAAAGTTACCTGAGCTCCTAAAAGTATCTTCAGTTAAGGTTCAGCAGTTTCATTGCTGCTTGCCCTAGAAAAAGAGGTACTCCAACATCACACGAGAAACAATTACCCTCGTCCCTCAGTCTCCTCTACATGAGGTCACTTGACTAGACAATGAATTAGTTGGCCTTAGTTTGTTTTTTTAATTAAGTAATAAATTTCATTAAAGAAAGGGCAAAAGCTTGCGCGTATACCAGAAGTATAGCAAAAATATAGAAAACCTTACAAGCAGACCTGTTTTTTTTAACAAATAACACTCAATCATCTATACATGTAGGAATCTTATGGTTGCACCAAAAAGAAAGAAGGGAACATACGGTATTCCTCAAGTGTACAAAGTATTTCTCTACTCCCTCAAAAGCTCTCATATTCCTCTCTCCATATGATCCACATAAGTACTAGAGGGACAACATCCCATGCCCCGCGTCTTCTTTTCCTTCTTCTAAATGTGCAACTAAACATTGTTTCTTTCAAAGTGTTTGGCATCATCCACTCAAGTCCAAACCATCTTAAAATTTCCCACCATAAACAAGAAATTGCCTGACAATATAAAAAAGTGATGCACATCTTCTCCTGATTCATTGCACATGAATACCAACTGATACAACTAATCAACCTCTTCCTGAGATTTTCCAAAAATAAGATCACTCTCCTCAAAGCTAGCGAAGTGAAAAAAACACCTTTTTTGGTACCCAATGGATCCATACCAATATATGTGGAAAATCACACTCTAGTTAAAAGCTTCTCATAATACCAGTTTCAGAAAAAGCTTCTCATAATATGACTTCCCTAAAAGAATGCAATTTCCACCCACCTCCCATCTTCATACATCATGGTTATCCATAGTACTTTTTTGTTGAAGCAAATCAATCAAGTTTTAATTCTTCAAACTCCAGTCTTGCAAATTTCTCCTAAACAAATCCCAATGCACTTCTCCCCTTGTATACTCCATAACAGTTGAACTGACTTTTTTTTTGGGTAAGAAATTCTATATACAAAGTTAGAAAATGTGATTATCAAGATGCTGTTCCCTCACCAACTAGGTTCCCATAAACTCACCCTACTCCAATCACCTACTCTGAAATATATATTCACATTGAGTTCTTCAAAGAACATTTTTAGTCCTCCGCCTACTTTCAAAATCCCATACGTCTCTGCAATCAACCCTTTCCAAAAAGCATTCACTCTGTAACCCAAATCTCCATAGCCACTTTCGAGGTAGCGCCTTGTTAAAGACCCTAAGATCTTTATCCCCAAGCCCACCCCAACACTTTGGTGTAGTGACAATTTACCAAGTGACCTTTTTATCCCATAAGAAATCCCTGTTATGTTTTTCCATCTTCCCTATAACACTTACTGGGGCGTGTAACGATAAAATGAAATATGTGGGAATGCTCAACAGTGTATTCATGCCCCCCCCCCCCCAATAAATATATTTTGCCAACTTGCAAGTCTCTTTTCTACCCTTTTTATCACCGGATTCCAAACTGTCAGGTCCTTATTAGTGGCTCCTAAAGGTAAACGAAGATTAGTAGAAAGAGCCCCAATCTTACAATTCATCACATGTGCTAAGACCTCAATATTATTCACCTCACCAACTAGGATGATCACACATTTTCTCTAAGATATAAACAAAAGCGAAGAAACATCAAAAGACAGTTAGAAAGGCAGTTTGATTACATAATGCGAAGCCGATGCACTAAGCTCCTACTATCTGCATGGGCTAGGGAAGACCAAACCACATTAGGGAAGAACTCATTGTATTACTATCAGGTAAAAGGACACCCTAAAAATTTCCTATGACGAATGTCTCAAACTTCAATTATTCGACCATGATTGTTTATAACATTCAATAATTTTACATATAACAAACGAAGCACCCAAAAGAGTGCAACATATGAACATGATCAGGATGGTATTACTAATTTAAAGCAACATCTCTTTTAGCATTTCCAAACCAAAGACCTTGACAGACTGAAGTATTTTCCAAGTATTGAGGTTGCTCAGTTCATATGAGGTATTGTTGTTCCACAACGTAAGTATGACTTGAGGAGACAGGAATGATGGGATATAGACCCATTGACAATCCTATGGATCCAAATGTTAAACTCCTGCCAGGACAAGAGGATCCACTAGGTGATCCTGGAAGATATAGGTGGCTGAGTGGTAACTTGAATTATTTCACTGTCACTAGACCTAACATTTCCTTTCTTGTGAGTGGGGCAAGTCGGTTTATTCTTCTCCTTGTAATAGACATTGTGATGCATTTGTCTACATTCTGCGTTATATAAAGTTAGCAACCATGAACAAATTGTTGAAAATACAAATGTTGATTAGTCAGGATCACCTTCTAGGATCACCTTCTGATTGGCATTGTACATTTGGATATTGTGCTTTAGGAGGTAATTTGGTGTGATGAAAGATTAAGAAACAAAGAGTAGTGGCTCAATCTAGTGTAGAAGCATAATATCGAGCAATGGTTGTAGCGACTTGTGAGCTAGATTTGATTAAATAGTTGCTCATAGAACTAAAATATGGAGAAACCAGTCAGCTGGAACTACTGTGTGATAACCAAACAGTCGGCCATATAGCACAAATCAGGTATTTCATGAGAGCACTAAGAACATTGAGATTTAGTGTCACTTTGTCATCGAAAAGATACTCTCAGTAGATATTGTTACAAAGTTTGTGAAGTCGGATGATCAGCATGTAGATCTCTTACTAGTCCTCATATTTATTACATTTGTAACAAGATTGGTGCATATGACTTGTATGCACCATCTTGAGAGGGAGAGCTAGAATAGGAATAAAAATAGAATGGCATAATACATAAACGTGCCCTTTAACTTGGTCTCAATTGGCATCTATTCCCTCCAACTTTGGATGTGCACAAGTAGGCACATTAACTTATATAAAATTGAACAAGTAGGCACACGTGTCATTCCAATCCTACCCAACACTAGACCTAATGTGAGGTTACAAGTTACAAACATGCCTAAGCCTTAATTCCAACTAGTTGATATCACCTTATACATCTTTTTCTTCCATTATGGATTCAAAGAAACCGGAATAGCTTCCTTCAATGGTTGAACTTAACTTGAGAGTTGAGATATCACCACTCTTTGTTGATACTACTGGATTTCAGTCCCCCTATATGCAGCAACACCTTTATCAATATTCGTGAAGACATAACCCCAATAGCAACATGATTTCCACCAGACTAACTCCAAAAGCCTGACACCTTAATTGGTCAAAACGATACCTTGGAAACAACATAAGTGGCATTAATTTATTTTACTTTTTCGTAAATTGTTGTGCACAACATTTCTATTTCCATTGTTTTAGTGGATTCGGTGAAGTTAGTTACAAACCATGAAAATTCTAATGACCGATAGAGAGGAAATGAAGACCTTACCAAAAATCAGAAGCAGACAATAAAGCGGAGGGGAGGCAATAGATACGCTGATGGTCAACACCTTATTTGTGAAATCATAAAAAAAATCACAAAATGAAGGAATTTGTACACTGTTTAACGTGTCGGTTAAAGGGTGAAGGCACCATAATTTTAGGGGTCCAAATTTTCCTAATATTGTATATATTAAATTTATATTTTTATCATCAGCATGAATAAATTCGTTAGACAATTATGTTATCTAATGGATATCTATATGTAAACCTCCTCAAATGTGATATTTGAAATCCTTACAAAAAGATATGTTACCCGCTAAAACATGCAATATAATTTAAGGGTGTAAAAATTGTTTACATTGGCAGTTAACTACTTAACTTAAACTCATATATATTAGGCGAACTGGTCTAATGGACCCTTGTACTTGTATCATTTTGTATTATGGACCCTTCTACTTCACGATTTGTAAACTAAACCCTTAAACTCCATGAAACTCAACATATTATACCCCTCTGACCATTGACCAAGCTTATGTGGCAACTTAATTATTTAATTGGAACAAATGCGTGATTTCACGCATAAAAAGAGAGTAAAGTAAAATTTTAGACCAAAAATAATTAAAAGAAAAATAGAATAAATAGACCAAAAAAAAAAGATAGAAAATTAATTCACCTCTTTCCTCTTTTCCCCACCCCACCCCTCCCCTCCCCATTTCTTTTTTCTTTCTACCATCACCCACACCATTCTTCCCCACTAACCCAAACTCCCATTTCTCTCTTTCTCCCCTTGCCCACGGCTCTCCAGTTTCTTCCTCTCTTTTTTTTTTCACTTTCTTTTCTCCCCAAATTATAATCGAAATTGTGCTATAGTTTGTGAGGTGACAGATTTGATCATTTTGGTAGGCAAAAAGAAATTGTTAAATGCCTTTGACAAAGATGGAGTATGTTGTGTAAATTGTGTACAAATATTATGATATATTAAGGTATTTTAGTGATGATTTGTTGGCATTAATGGAGAAAAGAGGTTTATGGTGTTTCATGTAAGGGACGAGTGGTAAAGAAAATATGACCGGAAGTTATGAATGATGAAAATATAGAAAGAAAGGTGATTTTTATGATTTAGGGAAGTGGTGATAATGGTGAAGATGGAAGGTTGTGGTGATGAGATCTAATGTAAAAAATGGAGAGAGAGAGAGAGGTGGTCAAGGGTGAATGAGGGAGGAATGGAATGTAAAAGAAGAAAAGATTGTATTTTAAAAAAAATAAAAAAATAAGTGATGTCATTTAAAATCTAACGTGGATGATGATGTGTCATTTAAAATCTGATGTGGATAATGACGTGTCATTTTTGTTGAGCGTTTGAAGTTCACACAAAGCCAAGGGGGTTTAAAATGCTGAGTTTCATTGAGTTTAAGGGTTCTGTTGGCAAAGGGTTAACTAGAAGGGTCCGGATACAAACTCATACAAGTACAAGAGTCCATCAGACCATTTCGCCTATATATTAATTTGTTTTTTAAGAAAAATTAGTGTTTTAAAGATAAATGTACAGATTTTCATAGTAAAAAAGAAATCATTGAGCATAAATTGTGAAACAAAATAGTCTTGTCTGGAATCCCTAAATCATACATGAAAATAATATTTCCTTGCCATGTTTACTGATGCAACCAACATCATCAATGGGTCGACATTATTTTCATTTTCTTTTACCTTTCTCTTTGAATAACATGTAATTTCTCTTTTAATCCTTGATATTTCCTGACCTTTTTCCAAATCACAGAAACAACTCTATAAAGTAAGAGATACCAAAGTAAATTGCCAACTAACTAATAAAAAAAATAAAGCAAAAGAGTGATTTTATGCAGGCCTTACCACTACTTCTCCGACGTAGAGAGGTTTTTGAAAGACCCTCAGCTCAAGCAAAATCAAAGCAGTAATTCAACGAGAAAATGGTAGTGGGGAAAAACATGACAACTAATAGCAAAGCAATGTGGAGCATATATGCAAGGAACTGTAACAACAACAAGGTGTGATCACCTAAACATAATAAACCACAGATTCATTTATTTTTAATAGCATATCCAATTCCACCCAGCCCAATTCAGTAGAAAATTGGATTCTTCAAGATAAAGAAACACAGTTCTGCCCAAAGACAATGCAAGGAGCAGAAAAGAATACTAAGAAGGAGATAACAGTTGATTCAAGTGGTATTTTGGGCGACGTGGCTATGCTAAATATGGGAGAATCAGAGGCGCAAGTTCCAATTGGGGAGGTGATGATTGGGAGGGAGGAAAAAGAGGTATGCAATATTAAGACCAAAGAACATCAACCTCTATTGAAGAATGGAAAGTCCAAGAAGCAGAGCTACTATGCACGCAACCGCAACTTTTAATCACAGAAAAAGAGAAAGAAGTTTCTGCTTGGGTGAAACAGAATTTGATCAAACTGGGAAAATTGTTGGGGGCTGATTTCCATGGTCATGAAGAGGAAGCTATGTAACTGTTACTACAGGTTGGCAGGGCAAGACAAGCCAGACACCAAGAAGCTGTAGCAGTATGCAAGAAGACAAGGTTCAAAGGCTCTAACAAATTGAAAAGTTTAGTAGCTTTTGATGTGAAGTTCAAAAGTGGGGGGTGTAGAGATACGGGGAGAAACTTCCTAAATATTTCTTGATGCAATTTAAACTTGTCTCATGGAACGTAAGGGATTTGAATAGTAGGGACAAACGGAGGGTTGTCAAGAACATTATGGGGGATTGAAAAGCCTACATTATTTGTCTTCAAGAAACCAAACTAGAGGGGGGTCTTACTGGGCTAGTAATGCAGATTTGGGGTGGTAGAAGGATCAAAATGGCATGTTTGGAAGCTAATGGGACAAGAGGGCGGATAATGATGCTTTGGGATAGTAGAATATGGAAAACGGAAGTTTTAGAGATAGGGACATGACATATACCCTTACCTGTAACTTGGAAGTTTGAATCACAAGTACAGGATTTCTCATGTCATATTACAAGAGTATATGCTCCAAATTGCTATGTGGAAAGAAGACTAGTTTGGGAAGAAATTGGCTCTATCAGAGGTTTAATAGAAGTGCGCAATTTGTGGTGATTTTAATGAGGCTAGATATGTTTCAGAAAAGAGGAACTGTATCAGGAGAACAATAGGGATGAGGGAGTTCTCTAATTTGATCGAGGACCTAAACCTAGTTGATCTTCAACTGGAAAATGCAAAGTTCACCGGGTTCAAAGGGGATAACCACCTGATAGCTTCAAGAATTGACAAGTCCTGGTATCTCAAGAAGGGGATGATGTTTTTAGCAACTTGAAACAGTACACTATGCAGAGAATATTGTCAGACCACTCTCCAATCACACTCCAAGGTGGTTCCTACAAGAAGAGCAAGAGTTATTTTAAGTTTGAGAACTGGTGGTTAGGAACGGAAGGTTTCATTGATAGAGTAAGGATATGGTGGAACTCTTTTTATTATACTAGGAGACCAGATTACATCCTTGCATCCAAATTAAAAGCCTTGAAACACAAATTGAAGGAGTGGAGCATAAGTGAGCAAGAAAATCTTGGCCAACAGAAGAAATCTTTACTTGAAAAGTTGGGTGCTATGGAAAACATTGCTGCTGATAGAGGTCTAACAGATGATGAGGCAATGGAAAAGGCAAGTTTACTTCTAAACTTGGAGGAGTTGATTAAAAAAAATGAGGAGATCTACTGGAGGCAAAGATCAAGACAATTTGGTTAAACCATTAAGGGAAGGGGATAATAACACCAAGTTCTTCCATAAAATGGCTAATGCACACAAGAGGTACAACAACATAGACCAACTGCTAGTCCAGGGGAACATTGTCCAAGAACCAAAAAGAATCCAAGAGGAAATAGTGGAGTTCAATCAGAAACTCTATACAGAGGAGGTGTAGTGGAGACCTGCCAACAATTTTTTGAACTGCCCAAGGTTGATAGAGGAGGAAAAGGAGGATCTTGAAAGAAGCTTTGATGAGGAAACAGTTCTAAGGTGTTTAAAGCAGTGTGCAACTGATAAAGCACCAAGACCATATGGCTTTACTATGAGGTTTTACATGAAATGCTAGGAGGTGGTGACAGGTGACATAATGGAGACTTTTCAGGACTTCCATGAACAAGGGAGGTTTGAAAGAAGTCTGAATTCTACATTGATAGCCCTAATCCCAAAAAAGAAAGGTGCAAAAGAATTGAGGGACTTTAGACCTATTAGCTTGATAGGCAGTAAGTATAAGATCTTCTCAAACTGCTTACTGAAAGGCTGAAAAAGTTGATGTCCAAGCTTGTTGATTCACAACAATTAGCTTTTATTAAAGGGAAACAGATAATGGATGCGGTCCTCATAACTAATGAAGCTGCAGATTCCAGGTTGGTCACCAAAAAAAAAAAGAATTCTATGAAAATTAGACATTGAGAAACACATGACCATTTCAATTGGGACTTTCTTATGGGTATGCTAGAGAAGATGGGTTTTGGTCACAAATGGAGACAGTGGGTTAAATTTTGCATATGTTCTGTGAACTTCTTAGTATTGGTAAATGGCTCTCCAACAGGATATTCTAGGTCACAGAGAGATCTAAGGCAGGGTGATCCCCTATCACCCTTCATTTTCATACTAGTCATGGAGGGACTCAACAATATGATCAAGAATGCAAGTCGTGAAGGGTGGCTGAGAGGTTTTAAAGTTGCTAGAGCTGGAAGGGAAAGTCTAGAGATAACTCATCTACAATATGCAAATGACACCCTGATCATTTATGATGCCGAGGAAGACCACCTTAAAATACTGAGACTGATTCTAGTTATTTTTGAAGGTACGTCTGGGCTACATGTCAATTGGAGGAAAAGTTTTCTGTATCCCGTAAATGAAGTACCAAGCATGGAAATTTTGAAGTCAATACTTGAAGGTGAAGTCGGTGTCCTCCTAACCACGTACTTGGGAATGCCTTTGGGGGCAAAATCCAAGTCTAAGGAAATTTGAGATTGGGTGACTGAGAATTGTGAGAAGAGGCTAGCAAGGTGGAAGTCTCAGTACCTTTGACTAGGGGGAAGACTAACTATGATTAATTTTGTGCTTGATGCACTTCCAACATATATGAAGTCATTATTTCCTGTCCTAACAGGAATCATCAATAGGTTGGATAGCATCAGAAGAAATTTTGTGGAAAGGGAACAAGGAAAGGAAAGGGTATCACTTCGTCAAATGGAAAACTGTGATCACTGAAAAGCGAGTTGGGGGTCTGAGGATCAAGAACATGAAGAACCAAAGCAAAGCTTTGAGGATGAAGAGGCTTTGGGAGTACTCAAATGATAATAAGAATATGTGGGGCTCAGTCATAAAGGCAAAATATGAAGAAAGTGATAGTTGGATGACAAAGGAGGTTACCATCCCTTATGGTGTTATGGAAATCCATTAGAGAACTTTGGACTGAATTCAAACCAAACACCAAGATCAAAGTGGTAGATGGCATAAAAACTAGATTCTGGAAGGATGATTGTCACGCAAAAGGAAATATGAAGACTCCCTTCCCTAACATCCACAATTTAGTTCTTCAGCAACAAAGTACTATAGCTCACTTATGGACTCCTCAGGGGTGGAATTTTGTATTAAGAAGACACCTCAATGACGGGAAACTTCCAAGAGTAACAGATTTTTTTAGAAGCATTGATCAGTTTAGTGGTCTGGAAACAAGGCATGACAAATTGCAGTGGTTGGGAAACAGTACAGGAATTTTTAAAGTAGGTGCAGCATACGGGAAGCTAAACCATCAAATCTGCAGTTTCTCAAATGGCCCTAGAGACATATATGGAAAGCCAAGATCCCCTACAAGGTGTCTTGCTTTGTGTGATTACTGGCTAAAGAAGCAGAGTTGACACGGGAGAATTTAATGAAGAGGGGAATTCCACTTTGCTCTAGATGTTTTTTCTGTGGGAAACCTGCAAAAACAGTCAATCATTTCTTCATCCAATGCGTAGTCACTGGCCAGTTGTGGAATTTGTTCTTGAGACTTGAAAACATCTCATGGTCCATGTCTGGGAGAATTTCAGAGGCTCTATATAGCTGGGAAGAAGCAGGGACACAAGCAAAAGACAGACGGAACTGGAGAATTGTCCCTACCACTATTTGGTGGACAATATGGAAAGAGAGCAACCATAAGAGTTTTTTATAACAAGGAGAGTAGTATGCAACAAGTCGAACTGAATTGCATTTGGACTCTGTGTTTTTGGTGTAATCAAATTTACTCTAATGATACTCTCACTATCATTGATGTTTTAGACTCATTATAAGGATAGGTCAGTATTATTAGAGCTCCTTATGTAAATATTGTTTCCAATACAACCTATGTACTATTCTACAAAAATAGAAACAATTACCATTTTCAAAAAAAAAAAAAAACCACAGATTATACCAAATAACAAAACCCAAAGACTACATGAATAAGCTAATACTACAAACGACACGATACTCTATACTACCACCAAACCAAATACATGAATAGGCTATTAATAGGACAACTCTTAACTACCGACTAACCTCCATACCCTACTATCTAAGGTCATGTATTCGATAAGCTGAAGATGCGTCATATGTTGTCTAATCACCTCCCCCAATAATTCTTTGGCCTACCTCTGCCTCTCCTCGACCCACTATATTCAATCTCTCACGCCTCCTCATTGGGCCATCTACACATCCCTTCTTCACATGCCCAAACCATCTTTGTCTCTGTTCCCTCATCTAGTCCACACGAAGGTCATTCCCACTTTCTCCTGAATATCCTCATTCCTAATCATATCGCTCCTAATATGCCCACACATCCACATTTCAACATCCTCATTTCCGCCATTTGCATTTTTTGTACCTAGGAGTTCTTAATTGGCCAACACTCTGCCCCATAACAAAGCCAGTCTAACAACACTCTATTGAACTTGCTCAAAACATTAAAAAAAAGATAGAGAGAGAAGGATTGAAACTTTAATACAATCCCAAAAAGAAGCCCGAAGCCCTTGATAACTTCTCAACAAATAAGAAAAATCCAAAATTAGAAAATTTGGATTGTTTCAAGAGAGATTAAGAGAATTAGATATATTAGAAATTGGAAAAGAATTATTAGAAGAGACCTAGTTATTTCTTAATAACTTAGCACATAAAAAAATTAGAAAAATAGACTTCAAATGAAATTATATATGTTAAGTGTTCTTTTCTCTTTTTTCTACAAAAACCTAAAAGCTTCAAATTGAAGTATTGTTTTAGGCCACACGTATTTGTTGAGCCACCCATGCAGTTTAATGAAATAATTACCTTTGTTAACTTGTCTCCACCATTCATCAATTTGCTTTCCCTTTTGTAGCTGCTCGTTATTCAGGTATTCTCTTGTTGCTGTATTTAGTGTCCAAATGCGCAAGTTCTGACAACTGCTAATGAAATCAAGTAGGATACTTTGAGGATTATTGGGATCAGAGCTTTTCTCCTCTTTATGGAACGAAAGAATTTTTCTGGTCGTCTCCACCTAACAGCAAATTGTGAAAATCACAAAAACATACAATGATAGGCTATAACACCAAAAACATAATTTAATAACAACTTATATCATCATGAAAAACAGAAAAAGAAAATAAGAAACAAAAATTATACAAGAAGACTGATATACCAAAGCTTTAAACATGGAGACGAAACTGCAATGACATATTTCTGGTTCAGCACCTGGATGGGGGATTTTCTTCTAAAATTATAGGAAACCTCAACCCCCACCCCCACCCTCACCCCTTCCAAGGAGCCAACAGTGGCTTTTCACACTTGCCCCTTGGTGACTCGAACCTTCCAACGGTGGAGGCCCCTTTCCCCTCCACCATCTTTTCCCAGTAATTCTTGAAAATCAGAGACAGATAAATATGAAAGCAATGCAATTAACTAGCACCTAAAACATCAAGGTCATTACCAAAACGATTATATTAAAGTTCAATCAGTTTATATATGTAAAAAAGTAGTTATATCCAAGATGGAAAACCTTTCTTGAGTCTGTATTTAGAGCATTCATCACTAGTTCAACCCGAATAATTTGTGCAAGTAACCACGTAACATGGTTCGTCCTAAGTATTTGTTGATCACCCTCTTGAAGTCGAAATACTAATTTGTCCACGAACTCCACAAAATCAACGCATCCACTTTTCATGAGAAAAAAGAATATATCTGAGAATATAAGCCACTCCTGCCAGCAACTGATTTCTGCAGAAAGTAAGGAGAATACATTAAAACTATCAAACTAAGCCAATCACAAAGGGGGAGAGCAACTTACTAGGAAATAGAACAACTCATTAATATCAACAATATACTAATTAAACGAGTAGAATATGTGATAATGAACATATTATGTGACCCAAGAATGCACGCAATCTTTCTCAATGAAGTACGCATCCAGTCGCACGGTTCTCACCCACAGCAAACACCCCCGTATTACATTTTATTGTCAAGCTAGACAAGTTAAGGCCATATAGCACAATAATTCAGAAAAACACTCTTGTCTTTGTTTACTTTTCTTTCAAAGCATCGGCATTTTCCTTTTTTTTTTAAACTGGTAACCTTACTCGATATATCCACGCGTATACTACAACCAAAAGTGTAGTTCCCCTTCAAAAGTATTACAATCTATCAAAAGCTCAAAACTATATATGTTGCCTACAAACAATCTAGAACATCAAAGATGTCTTCTGTTTGAGCTAATAAATTATGTTTACACCAAAAGTAAAATAGAGCTAGACACTTCATTTTGACATCCTAAAGACTGTTTTGTACATTTTCAAAGCTCCTATTGTTTCTCTCTTTCTAGATTGACCACCAAATGCGTGCTGGGACAATCTTCCATCTCTCCTCCTTTGTAACATTTCCATCCTTGTTCCAGCTACCAAGTACTCTAATACATCCTGGTTTCACCCACGTGATCCCCTTCAGGCTAGTGAACATTGTCCACAGCTGTTCTGTCCATTTACAATGTAAGAAGAGATGGTTGACTGTCTCAGCTTGCTCCCCACACAGATAACACCTAGAGGCCAACTGATAACCTCTCTTGTTCAGGTTCTCATGTGTTAGGACAGCTTCTTATGCCAGGAGCCAAGTAAAGCAGTTCACTTTGTACGGCACCTTTGGCTTCCATATCATCTTCCATGGACAATCTTTCTCATGTCCCCCTGTCCTGTTAAGGGCCTTGTAAGCAAACTTGACTGAGAAGTCACCTTTGCTGTCCTCCTGCCATAATAACACATCATTTTCCTCAGCATCGGCAGTTTCCTTTATGCCATGCCCTTGGATGGAGCTTTCTGAATCAACTGAGAAAACATTATTTTGTTATTTTCTATCAGATTATTCACGCGGCAGTGAAGATTGAATTTCAATCTCATAGCCAAAGCACTGTGCTGGAGATACTGTACCCGACTACTAATATTAATAATAACATTATAAGAAAGAAAAGGGGAAAACTGAGAAATGTACAAATTGGCAACTTGTAACACAATCTCAAGCAGAGTTTGAAGTCTGAGATTATTGCCTGAATTAGTCAACTTCAATAATTCAACAATTCTTTCAATAACTGCCTCGCAAACCATTTCCGATGTAAACACAGCACCCGGAGTTGGAGCCTGGGCATGAACCCTGTGACAGGGAGCCACGAGAAGCACACGTCTCCACCAGTCTGGTGATGGAGTGTTCCGAAGTGCATGCTTTAAACAACGCAAAGCTCGCTCCCAATCCAGGCTTCCTTTTTGAATGGATGCTGCAAGATCCTGTTTTCCAAATAAATGCAAGTACATTTAAACAACAAAAAAAAAATTTAACTATAAAACAAAGGTATTATAGATCAGCTTTTGCACGAGTATGAGAATGTCTACAAGATATAAAAACTGGTCCATGTATGATAAATAAAGTTCTGGCCAGTATACTGTCTGTCCCATATACATATATACATTAGCACAGGGAAATAGAGAAGACTGATATAGGCATCATATGCTATAGCCTTTTTTATATAAGAACATCATTATAGCCTATAATAATTTTATGCAGATTGAACCTGCCTTTGAGCCCAAGTTACATACTTCATCTCTTGGTCAAACACCTCAGTAAATAATGAGTAGTAACTGGATTTCTGGGTAACACCTATAACCCCCATCCTAAAGATAATGATGAATACACGTCACTTGCAAGGACTTGAATGGGTGACAATAACTATAGCATACAGTCTATTTGGTGGCAGCCTATACTATCTCCTTATTACTTAAGCCACAAATAATCAGGCTCCAAAACCACACCCAATAGAGACCAACACACTAAGATATTTATTCCAATATGCCTAAGCATGTAGGAAAAGTTGACCAGTACATGTGCTTCTAGGAAGTAGCAGGTTCCTGATGGACTAGTCAAAATGTGCGCAACCTGACCCATGCACCACTGGCAGCCGGGGCAGAGCTATAGTTCTGGTTACTCGTTCGGCACAATCCAGTAGCTTTGGCCTAAACCCTATATTTGTATTAAAAGTCTACTAAATATGTATAAATAATTTAACCAGAACCCAATAAGTGCGCGTATACACGATTATGGTGCAAAGTCTTCTTCAATGTTGATTATGGTGCAAAGTTGATTATTGTGCAATTGCGTTAATTTCTCAAATTTTTTGTGCACTATAGAACTCTCAGATTAAGAAAAGCTGTTTACTACACGAGCTTTTGCATTAGTCTTTTCACATTTATTTGCTTTTATTATTTTTTAAAACATAATTATTGGTCTCCTTCCATTACAAGCTTATTCAGTCCCTATTTGTTTTTATTAATATTAAAATGCCTAAATCTAAATATACATCAAATATTAAGATAAGAGCCCGTTTGGATTGGCTTAAAAAAAGTAGCTTTTAAGTCAAAAATAAAAAGTCAAATTTAAATGACTTTTAAGCCAAAAAATAAAAAGGTGTGGTAATTGTGGTTGGTGGTGATGATTATAAACAATGGCCAATGGTAGTGGCGTTGTGTTGGTTGATGTTGCTGGTGGTTTTGGATGATGATGATGGCTGTGGTTGGTGGATGATGGGTGGTGGTAGTTGATAATTATGGGCATCGATGGTAGTTGATTATGGTGAACGGCAGCAGTGGTCGTTGTTAGGTAAAAGAGGATGGAGTAGTGAAATGTCAACTTTGCAGAAATCCTTGAATGAATAGCATCTTAATGATATGAAGACTTTGTTATAGGTCTTAATAATTCATATCTACTCAGACTATAAATGGTTGTAAAAAAAAAAAAAATACTTAAAATGATGTAGATCCGAAAGATCCAGACCTAGAAAACAAACACACCTAAAGACAAAATCTGAATGATTCAGATTCAGACATGCATTAAGTGAAAATAAATGAGAGCAGACCATCTTATGATATGGCAGATTGTGCTAAGAAGAAGCAGAAGGAGAAGAAGCACTGGTTTGGCTTGATGTTTGTCCTCTTCGGGCTAAAATTTAATATTTTGAAAAGATTGGCTAGTTTTTAAATAGCACCTATAAAAGTGGATACCTGCTGTAATTTCTACATTAAAAAGCACCCAAATTGACATGTGGAGATGCTCAACATTGATTCATGTGTATGCAAATTAACTGGTAGAGGTCGCCATTGGTTCCCAAATTTTATCATAAAAGTTGTTTTGTATGGCTTAAATATTGTTCCACCACCATTACATTTTCATGTAGGTCCAGGATTTAACTAAGGGGGTTCAAAAATAATATAGCGCCTAGAATTTGAACTTGGAACATCAAGGTGAATTTTGAACCCACTAAACCACTAAGTCAACCTCTAGTCTTGTGTTTAGGAGATTCAAAATCTATATATCTACACTAAAAATTTTAAAAAGACCTTATATGTAACGTATAACTTTATGCCAAGGGGATTCGGCTGAACACCCTCACCCCCTCCTAGATCCGCCCCTGCATACAACCCATTTAGCCCGTCTAAGTTCAACACAAGTCGCCCATTCCCCCTACCCCACCCCAAAATCACTCATGCCTTGCAAAAGAAAAAATCCCCCCTCATGTGATGCCAGTAGCTCTTCTAAACTCTAACAAGGATAAATAGCAGATAACTTAAGATGGACAAACAAAAGCAACTAACAAAATAAGGCCCCTCAATTGAAAAAATCTTATCATCTAAACACTTCCAGATACGCGCAACAATAAGCCCAAAGGTACCAAAACAAGGACAGAGTAAAAAAGACTGAATCTATAGAGAAAATACTTTGTAATCAACTAAAAGCTTCTCAAACTTTCAACAAGTATCAACAGCTACCGTAAAAGGAATCTCCTTAAGAGTTATTGAGATGGCAATTGGGAGGCCATGAATACTACAAGCAACTATACAATCTATACTGAATAGCTCCATCTACATAAATATAACAAATACCCATCCCAAGGCTTGGATCCTTGGCCTTGGAAAACAATCTGGAAGAGCTATGCCCGTACAAGGTTAAACGCTGCTTCTGGCTCGTAGTTCACGGCAAGTGCCTCACACTGCATAATCTATAAAAGAGGGGTTTTTAATTATGCAACTGATGCTCTCTTTGCAAGAATGAGGAAGAAGATATAAATCATTTATTCCTCAATTGCAGGTTCTCTTCAAACATCTGGAGCTTCTTCAATATCTTGAACATCCAGTGGTGCATGCCAGGAGATTTTTTTCTAGCTTGGCAAAAGATAGGTTTTACCAAGTCCTCTTCGAAAACATGCAATTCAATCTCATCAGCTTTTTGGTCGGATCTCTTGAAGGAAAGAAATGTGATAGTTTTCGAAGACAAGAAAGATGGTAGTTAAGCTAAAACTCAATTGTATATCCTTGCATAGTTTTTCGTGCAATATGGGATTGGCATGTGTTAGAGACGGATGCTATGTTAGTTCACTACAATTTTTGTAAAGTCCTTACTCTTTTTTTAGATGCAACCTGTAACAACATTCTCTTCATGCTGCTTACTTTACATCAACTATACTTCTTATTTTACCGATTAAGAGAAAAAAATTGGTCATGTTAAGTTTCATCCCAAAAAAACACTTAAAAACTTGAAGCTGGTGTCAAAGTTCGTGAAAAAAATTATCAAAAACATGGGAACATAAATTAAGGCATCCATGAGCTGAAGATAGGACGATTAGATCGTCTCTGTTTGCTCAGGGCCACCATTTATCAGGTTTAATAGGAGTATGACCTAGATGGTAAGGTTCAGATTTAATAAATTCAAGGAAATAATCACAGGAAGTCCTAAAGAGAACCACTGGACTAGGTAACGAAAGACTCCACCCAATCAACTAAAGAGAACTAGATAAGGAAAGACTCTACCCAATCAACTAAAGAATCAGAAATGGCCAGAGCATGAGGAAGAATTTATCTCACCCATAGCCAACCACATAAAAAAGGCATTAGACATAGGCTTTAATAACCATAGAACAGCGCAGATACTCAAGCCCAACCTCCACAAACTACCATCAAAGTCATTTCTATAATCCAAAATCCCACAATCAAAACCAAGACTATCCCTTTACCCAACGTACAATCAATTTTAGGACATCAGAGCCCTTTGAACTCAAGATTTAAAAATTGTACGCAAATCGTCTAAACATCACAAGCGAAAAATCAAACTTAAAGTAATAGCTGCCCCAATCCATTGGTTTAGGCAAAACCACCGGAATACCATAATTGTCCATGTGTTATGAGCAACAACACAAATACAATTTAGAATCAGAATCCTGCAACATTTTCTAGATTTAGTAACACTAGCAAAAAATCCCTTAACATATTACTAGTCACTAGAATTCATATCATAATCTTCCAAACTGCCCAACTCTTGCTGGCAATAGCCATTAAAATTGATAGTAATTGATTGAAAAGCTATTAAATTTGCCACGCTTCTGCATTTCTCCATAACAGTTCCTTTATTTTTTATCTTTTTATTTTCGATAAGTAACAGGTCCATGACTAATTTAACCAAACTTTGGCATTGGTAAATGTATTAAGTCGGTGTTTTTAATAAGCTTCAGCAATAAAGCACGGCAGTGATGTTCTAGATCTTTCTTTTTTTTGGATAAGTATCATACAAGACCAAAACGGGCATTATTCTTCCTAGACTAACGGGCATTATTCTTCCTAGACTAAAGTGGGGCACAAAGCATAGTTGTACTTGAATTTGTCTCATACATAGAACATATATTATTGTTGATGTCAAGGAGACCAAGAGGACTGCCAAAATTTGATGCTAAAATGTTCTTTCAGTCTGGAAGATGTCTCACCTGCTCCTTTTTTCTCAAGCAAACAGATTCCTATTTACACATTTTATAAGTATGCTTGTACATGATATTTTAACATGGTTCTAATAATATCACATATACATACCTCTCCATGCAATGGTTCCCCAAGCACACTAGAATATGTAATTGGTGAATATCTCATGTTAGCAACTGCTTCACCAGACGAATTTGCAGTGGCTTGAGGAAGAAGTCGAGGGGTCCCAAATGTAGGGCAGTGAAGGTGCTGATCCAACATTTGCATATGCATAGCCATCATATCTCGCCTCCGATGGATCTCCAAAATAAGAGTGAACAGAGCTTCATCATCTGGTATATTTTCTAAAAACTGCAACCCACTCCGGAGAAGTTCATAAAACGGTATGCGGCATTTATCATTCTCAACCAGCAACCAAATAACATCTAAACAACTGTGTAGCCACTTAATTAAAGCCTTATCTGGTTTCCAATAATTCATACTGTCTAATTCATCAACACCATGTAACTTTTGGTCCCAATTAATCAACCAATTCAACATATGGTGGAAAACTTCGGCATGTGTTACTGGCTTAAGATTAGAATCTAGAGCAGTTAAAATAATTTTGCAACATAACTGACGCAGACTGCTTGTAGCATTATCCTTTGACAACAAATTCACTTTTGCAATAGACTGTTGGCTAGTAGCATTAACATCAGAAGACTTGATGGGAGACAAAGCAGCAGAAGATGAGGGTTCAGCTGCTGAATGAAGAGGGGACCCAATAGCATGGACAGTGGGCAAAGGAGATGCAGGATTTGATGAGTGAAAAATGGAGGTACTCGCTACTGTGGTGGAAGATGGGAGCAATCCAGATGTTAAATTAGCAGAAGAGACAGCACCAGATGGTAGATTAGCCTGGGTAGCGGATATCTCAGTTGATGAAACGGAGGAAAGAAGAGAAGGCAAGAAAGTATCCCAGTTTATGAATCCTATAGTAGACAAACTGCATATGGCAAATAGAATAAATTCTGCACGAGGTGCGTGACTACTGCAATGAATAACGAGAGAAATAAGAACAGATTCTGCCACTGCACTTAGCTGTTCCTTGTCCTGGAATAACAAGAAGAAGCATGTGTCATTACACAGAAGATAAACAAAAGCAAAGATGTAACATTCCCAAGTGAAAAACTTACAGTAAACTGGCTCTGCAGCTGTCCAAAATCTAAGAGAAATTGCTCATTTCGTGGAGGAAGCTCTCTGTTAAGAGCAGTTACTCTCTTCTGTGTCTTGTTCCTGTATATCTCTCACGAATCATAAGACTTTGTTTTTCTTTCTTTGAGTCAGTGAAATGAATCATAAGACTTCAAGTTTGAAATGAAAGGAGAAGTGAAATGAATCATAAGACTTCAAGTTTGAAATGAAAGGAGAAGTGAAATGAATCATAAGACTTACGGTGGTTCTCTGATAGAATCATCTGATTTTTGTCCAGAGTTTTTCTGCCAAATAGAAAGAAAAGAAAAATTGAAGAAGACAATAATATTTAGAGAAGAAGGGAAGGGGGTTTGAAATTAAAATAGATTACCAGTCCTAAGTATAAATTGAAGAGATCAAGGATGGCAGGTCGAGAGGGATGAAACTGGTGGTGGGACCGAGACCTCAACTGCTGTGTGTTGTTATGCTCCATTTCTCCACCACTGCTTGGAGTGGAAACGGGAACTCGCAGCATACTTTTCCGACTTAGATTAGACTAGACGGTCCAAAATGCAAAAACTAAATTAAAGAGAAAAATTGTAAATAAAAAAGACCTCCACCAAAGTAGAGCAAGGAATATATGCTCTTCTCCTCGACGAGTCCGTGCTCGCTGGATATCTAACCAAACAGAGAGATTCGAAGATATCAATGGTGTCTGTACATAGCTCCAAACTCCACCATGATGAAAAAGATCGAAACTAGAAGGGACGATGGCGGCATGAGGAACTAGAGGTTTGTGGAGAATCTCACCAGAGCTTTCTTCAAATTGCTCAACTCAGACATGGTCTTCATTTTAGGGGTTTTGACACATCTACTACGTTTTCACCCTTCAACTTTACCTTTAGTGTTTTCACTAGTTTCTCATCATTTTAGAGACCATATTTAGTGTGTTTCGATTGGCTTAAGAAATAAAAAATAAAAGATAGTTTTTAAGTTAAAAATAAAAAATTAAATTGAAATAATTTTTAAGTCAAAAATAAAAAATTAAACTGAAATAATTTTTAAGTCAAAAAATAAAAAGTAAGGGAGAACTACTTTTGCTTTTTGATTTATTTCAAGTCATTTTTAACCTATTTTAAGTCACTTTTGAACAATCATTTTACTTTGGCACATGAAGTGACAGGTTTGGCTAGGTAACATAATGAAAATGTATTGGATCGTAAATTCTCAAAGGATGGTTTGACCCATCCTTGACCTCGAGGAGTGATGAGAACCACCAATAAAGTAAAATTTTGAGAGTTGATTAGCTTTTTTTTATGATTTGTAAATATATTAAGTTACTAATTATTGTAATTTATGGTATTTTTATATAATATATGTTACTCTTTTTGTTTTAATTTATGTGGCACCGATAGAATCTCAACCAAATTTTTATATTTTTAAAAAAATTAAGTTGACAATTATTGTAATTTATAATACTTTTTACGTCATTTTCAAATAAGATATGTTATTTCCTCTATCTCAGTTTATGTGACGCTGATAGAATTTCGAGAGCCAACCAAAACTTTTATATGTCATTTAAATTAAGTTTTTTTAAAAAATAAAATCAAAAGTGGAGTTCTATATAAGATAAAGTTTAGTCCCTGTGCCACAATTAAAAAGTGGGAGCAAAAACGTAACGACTCGTTAGGTCATTCTGAGCACTAGACCTATTTTGACTCTTTATGTAAATTTTAAATATAAATTTTGAACTATTCGTTTAACTACGGTTATTTAGTTGACGGATATTTATTAAAAATGAAATTCTTATTAGTTGGGGGTTAATGAATCAAGTCTATAATTTATTTAATACCCTACCACATGACCCATGTGTAAAGAAGGGAAAAAGAAAATAACTGAAAGCTTACATGCGGCGTCAAACGAGAAGAACGAGTGAATCAGGTACATAATCAACTAAACTTCAACCCTTGTATGTCTTATATATGAACATAGGAAGTAGGATTAATTATTTTAATAATGGAGGGTGAAAGAAATTAAAAGTTTGAAAAAGGTTCAACGGGTAACGTTCATGTGTATATGTTGAGTTGATATATGTGCTAACTAATACATGTAATAATTCATTCTTTTCATAGTGGAAAAGAAATTGAATATGGAAAGCTGACCATGTGCATGTGGTGTATACAATTGGATTTGGATGAGTCTGGTTGTAAGTTATGGTACCAATATTAAAAGCTCAACATTGGATTCGCCACTGGTTCGTAACTAATGGGCTTTCAATTTTAATTAGTTTTATTTTATTATCGTATTATAAAGTAAATTGTGATATATTGAGATAGATAATTAAATATTAAGTGTATTGTATTATATGAATTCCATTAGACTTATATTATTTGTATTGTATTATATGAATTCCATTAGACTTATATTATTTGAAGAAATTGAGACTAAACTCTAGGCTTGAAATTTAAGAAACATGAGACTTGGTATATTAATTAGCATCAAGATTAGGAACTTGATTATAGATTTGAGTGATTTTTGAGAGACATAGTAATATGGGTGTCTATGAATTTATTTACTTACAAATTATATATACTTGATAGATTGGAAACGTTCCGAGACATTGAGGAAAGGAAAAATATTGGGGAACTAGCTTGCTTGACTTCGGTTCTTCGGTTGAGATAGGTTATGATTTATTCTATGTGATAGAGAGACTCTTAACAGTGATTGATAGTCATTGAGTGATATTATGAAATTTTCTAGGTACTTAATTGTTATGGTTTGGGTTATTTACGTATTGTTGTGATTGGTCTGAAATCTCAAGACCACGAAATACATAATCTTGAACTTGTTCTATTAAAGTGATGCCTTGAATAACAAAGGCTTGGTGGAATATTATTAATGAAGTGAAAAATGATGAAAATAATGATAAATTAACTATGTTGTTAGATCGGGTGCCACAAGCCAGCATGATATATTGGGATCAGGTGCCACGAACCGACACGGTATTATTGGATCGGGTGTCACGTTCCGACATGATATATTTGGATCGGGTGCTACGAGTCGGCATGATATTATTGGATCAGGTGTCACATTCTGTCACGACATTATTGGATCGGGTGTCACGTTCCGGCACGGTAATATTAAAGGAAAACATATTAAATTAACTTTATGTACTCAATCTCAAAGAACCTATTTCCCAAAAGAGCATGGTGTGGAAGTCTAGACTTTAAGTCTCAACATAGCCATCTATTACAATAGTCGAAATGAGAAAGGGACACAACCCATACAACGTAGTCCAAAAAAGAAATACAAGAAATGAAACTACAATGAGACAACATCCGTCCTCGAACCATGAGGACTCACCAACAAGCTAGGAGAATAAGCAAATCCAAGCTTTAGACACTACGGTGATCACCTTATGAACCGGACCCTACATTTGGGAAAAATGTAGGAAAAGTAGGCGTTAGTACAAAAATGCACTAAGTATGATAGCATGCATAAAAACATTTGAAAACATGCTAAAAGGGACATTTCATTTGAATGTATGAAATTTAACAAGTTTAAAACCTCATCATAAAGATAGTGGAAAAGCATATGTCATAAACATGATCAACGTAGTCATAATCATCATAAAAGCCTTGAGAACTCATATACAAAGCTTATGGAGTAACCATAGTTCATAATTCATATTCTTATTCTTATTTGTTGTTGTGGTAACTAGCCTTAACCTACATGAGACCATGTGAGCTAAACATGGAATCCGGTGACTCCCACACTGAAGAGGGGTGTTCTACTTGCCTAAGGTAGAACCATACTCTTAGCTTAGGTGGATCCACTAGCTAATGACCTATGAGGGCACACAGTTTATGGGATAAGGGGATTACTACTAGAAACCCGACCTCTACTATCGTGAGGGCTTCCATCCCAAGAGATTTCTCCTAGAAACCCGGGCTCAACTAACGTGAGGGCTCCCATCTCATATCAATATCCACTCGGTGCTCAGCAATTATTCCCACAGAGTACATATTAAGTCTTGACTTAACTCATATTTATGGAAAAATGTCTTGACACTCAATCCAACATAATTCATAGGATAGCTCTTAGATCATGCGTGAGAATAACCTTTCACCGTCCATGTCTACATATAGATTCAATAGGTGAGAAAACCTTTCAACCTTAGAATCATCATATTGTGAGAAAACCTTTCACATCATATCATATTCATGCATAGGTGTGTACATGAGAACATCCTTTCAACAACACAACAATTACATCATAATCATAGACACTTCACTCTCAAAGTGTTCTTAAAGCATCTACATAATTTTTCATAGAAACTTGCATAATTCTCATACTTTGCCTTTTCAAGGTTCAAGGCTCATATTCAATCAACACATCAAGAATTCTACATTAGACATGGATATCATCATAATTCAAGTAACCCAATTACTACATACATAATTTCATAACATTCTTCTATTATCAACAAACCCACATCACAAGATCACAATTGAGAAATATGGGGGTTTCATGGGTTCTTAGGAATTCAACATAAAAATCAGGGGAAATCATTAATTCATGCTTAGTATCACATAATTCAATCATTAGAATCAAGTTTAAAGGGAACCCATGACTTTGGAATCAAACCCTAACATTTGGGGATTTCTATCTTTGAAATTGGAATTTTGAAGGGACTCCATGGATGAAGGCTATCCATGGATGAAAGCTACCATACCTTAACCACAAAGCCCAATGAAATTTATGTGAAGAACCTTGCTCTTTGAACCCTATCTTGAATCTTCTTCCTCTTCTTCTTCTTCAAGTTCTAGAGAGAGAAATATTTTGAGAAGATGAACTTTGGGATTTTCTTTTGGATTCTATGGAGAATGACTTAATTTAAGGAAATTTGAGAATAAAATTCCTAAATACGCTTCTATAAGAAGGGTAAAACGACGTAGTTTCAAATTAGGAAATAACAAAAGACCCCTAAAACCCCTAACTTAAAATTCTATAGATTTTCTCGCTGAAGCTCGCCAAGGGCACTTGGCGACTCGCCAAATGTGCCCTCAGCTCGCCTAATTTTACAGTGAGTCGACTTGGGGGCTAAGTCAACTTTAGCGATGGGGGAATCGACTTCGGCAACTCGCCGACTGGAATGGAGAGCTCGACTTTGCTCGCCTAAAGTTACAGAATGCAGGACATCAGGGATCGAGCCAAAAGGTGAGGAGGCTCCACACTGCGGATCACCAAGTCGACTCGGCAGATCACCTAGTCGACTCAGTGGATCACCTAGTCGACTCGGCGGATCACTTAGTCGACTAGGAAGTGAATATTTTCCCTTCTCTAAATCTGAGGTGTTACATTGAGGGTGCGATGGTCCAGTTAGTGGTAGAGGCTTCCTTGCGGGAGACCTCGATGGTGAGCTCCAGTAGAGCAAAAGATGCTGATGAGCCGGGCACTGATGCCCTAACAGATGGAGTCACTGATATGCAGAGCTCACCCAGGCTTAGCCTAGCAGGATGATCCTTTTGGATCTCTTTCTGTTATTTTTAGACTGTTTTACTATTTTTGAGCATTTGAGGACAATTTCTAGTTTAGGTTGGCGGGGTGAGGTATTTCTATACCCACTCTTTTGGGCTGTTTTATGGATACTCTTTGGTTTATGATTATTTTTCTTGTGGATGCCAGTTTTGGTTTATATATATATATTGTTTGTGATCCATTGTGTTGGTCCTCTTTTTTAAAATGTTGGAATGTTGGTTTTGAACCAATTTTAAATTTTTTTTGCCACCTCTTGAATGTGTTTGAATGTGGCGGTTCTCTTGTAATTATGAGTGTCGGTTATGATCAATATCAATGACTTGATAGTGCTCTCAATTAAACGATATGAGTGTACGACTCCGATGAGGCAAATTGAGTTACATAAGTCATATATGAACTCCTAGCATCTCATTGTGACTAGCCGCTTGTTGAGTTGAGCTCTTGGGATGATCGTTGCACGCTAGCTGAAAATTGTAGGGTCTTGTTTAATGATTGTGTCGAATGCCATGTGTGGTGAGGTTGTCTTGAAATATGTGCTTGGTAATACCTAGAACTTTCCCCGTTAGTCCAATTGATTGATGTAAGCAAGCGATTGAGATGATCTTAGGCACCATTCGTGAAGAGTGAACCAAAAATTGATCTTATACCTCTTTGTGACCACCTTGTGAGAGTGTGAACCTAGCTTGACCCTATTTGAGCCTATCCTTTTCTTTGGAAGAAACTTTAACAACTTTGACCTCTTTGTCCCACCACCCATAACCTTCATGAAGTATTGGTTCGTTTGAATAGCCAACTTAGGCCAAAAGCCTATGTTGGGGGTGTGGTGAAAAAGAAGGAAAATCAAGAAGTGTGAAAAATATGCCTTTGAAGGATCATGTTGAAAAATATGGAACCCCTCCATGTAAAAAAAAAAGAGAGAAAGAAAAGAAAAATGTGAAAACAGAAAAAGAGTGAAAAAGAGAAGAATTTGCGAAATAAAGCTTGTAAAATGAGCAAAAGAAATGGGGTATCCAATGAGTCATGCTTAAATGAACATAGGGTGGATTGTGAACATCATATAGTGTGAACGAGAAGGAGAAAAAGTGAAATTCAGGCCATACTTCATGAAGGTAGGAGTCACTAAACCAAAATGATCATACCTTTACACTCAGCCCCATTACAAGCCTTGAAAGACCTTTGTGATCTTGAGTGAGCTGAAAATAATGTTGATTGGAAAATAAGGGCAAGCCTATGGGTAGAGTCATGCATGTGTTTATCTTTGGGAGTGTGAGAGTTGTATTTGATTCCAAAATTCTAAATTGTTGATAAGTTTTGTGTGAGCATGGAATCATTCTTGGTGTGAGGGAATTTGAATGCTTTTGTTGAGCTTGAACTTGCATTTGAAGCAAGCATTGTGAGCTTGAGTTCTATTTGATGATGATTAGTCACAGTTTGAAACTTAGAGTGCACAACTGAACATTGCATGCATAGTTTGAACCTCTTGTGTGCATTCATGTTGAGTCTTGAGTAGCATTGTTTGTAGACATCCTTATTGAGTTGATTGATCTTGTGTTTTACTTGAGGACAAGCAAAAGTTTTAAGTTGGGGGTGTTGATGAGTCTGGGATTTTGACTCATTTAGGGCTTGTTATTCATAGGATTAGTGTCCTCGATGCCTATTTTGTGCTCCAAACTGATGTTCAAATGTTAATTTGCAGATAAAGAGGGCAAAAGAGCAAGGCAAGGACATTACCGGGCAAAAAGGAGCAGAAAAGATGAAAAAGGCTGAAGATAGTTAAAGCTGAGAATCACTAAAGCCACTCGGCGACTCGCCGATTGGCACTTCAGCTCGCCTAATATTCCAGACTGCCAGCCCTGGGGAGAAGCCAACTTGGCGATGGATTTGGACCTTTGATGAACCGCCGAATGGATCAGCGATAGAGAATTAGATCGCCTAAAGTTACAGGGTCTGAAGGATGAAGAGTCGAGGCAAACCGGTGATGGAGATGAACAATTGGCGTATCACCGACTGGGTCGGCGATGCCCGACTAACTCCGCCGAGTGACCCCGAAGGCCAAAATATGAAAGCATATAAATTGCTTTTCAAAAAGAGAAAAGAGTATTCTGAAGTATTCTGAAAGATCCTGTGCGATCCTACCATTGTTGAACCTTGAGCTTTCATTTGAAACATTGCTTTTCTTAGTTTTGAGGAGTTTTCTTGTAGATTTAAAGTTGGGTTTTCGATATTAAGCATTTTGGATCATTGTAAAGATGTGGATTGCAATACCCAGATTATGGAGAACGTAATTGGTATTGATTTCTAACTTTTTATGATGTGTGGCTAAAACCCCCATTCTTGGGGTGTGATTATGTGATTAATTGTCTTAATTAGCTTATGGGTGTTAGTAATTACTGATTTAGTTGTTGTTTTGAAGTGGGTTCGATTGGTAATTGAGTTTTAACTTATGAATTGTAGTTGCGAATGCATTTCTAGTCTAGTAATCTATGCTTGCTTGAAAAAGAGGTTTTAGAATTAAGGTTACCGATCGACGATTGTAGTGATCGGGTTGCTATGGGTTCAGTTCGAGAGAGTGAATCTTAATTCAATCCTACCTATCTAGCTCGAGAGAGTAGATAAATTGAGGTTTTGGGCTGTTCTTAGTATGATGCTTGTTGAGGTTCGAGAGAACTCACTTGATTAGTTATAGTTGATCAAGAGATGGCTATTACATCTAAAGCCTAGCCTACCCACTAAGATTCATCGAACTTTGGTAATTAATAATTACCGTATAGCGAAATTGGAAATTAATCGATCACATCCCCAAATATCCCTATCTACTTGATTACTCCCCTGTTTTTCTTAGTTGTTAATTGACAAACCTTATCCCCCCATTTGACACTTGTTGTCAATCCCTTTGATTTACTTCAATATTTTCGATAATTTCTATTCCTACAATCGATTAGAACATGTCTTTCACTTCGTAATTGAATTCTCTACCGTATCACTCCCTGTGGGATCGACCCCAACTCTTCGTTTGTTTTATATTAGATTGCAATCGCCTACACTTAGTATTGGATGAAGTGTAGTTGAGCTTTATCAATACTTGGTAAGAAAAAGTCGTCTATACTTTTTAGGGTTCTTTTCTTAGGAATTAGTAGCTAAAGACCCTTGTTCCAGGCTGTGGCTATGAATGGGTGTTTAGTATTTAATTTTATGGATTGAAGTTGGTTATCATATAGATTTTTCTTTTGTTCTTGCTTTAGTATTTCATATTTGGCCAGCATTGAATTAAACTAATTGTTCAAATTGAACTCGGGAGAGGAATATGAGGATAGAACGTGAGACAAAAGGAGCGTGATCTTCTCTAGAAATTAGGGTTTATTTGTATAGACCTTGCTTGGTTACTAAACAAGATGAACAAGTTAATGCTCCACAATTGGTTCAACTTATCCCCGTTCAATGATGTCGTTAGACTGCCAATTGTGGTAGGCGATTAGAGGTCGGGAGACGATGATCATACATTAAACATTGTAAATCAGTGATTTGATAACTAATTGAAGTCCATAGAAGAAGATACTATGCGTGAATTTTTAGTAAGCTACAGCCTGGAATTTTCTCCAATCATAGTAAGATAATTTTAGTATTTAATTATTGAATTCTTTTGTTTGTAAATCAAATTCTTTTTGCACTCTTAAATAAATAAATCTGACTCTCTTAGGGCCACTATATTACTTGTGCGACCACGTTCACTTGCGTGTGCAATTGGAAGCAACAACAACATTGATGGAAAACATTTTAAATTGATTTAATGTACTAAATCTCAAAGAACCCATATCCCAAAAGAGCATGGTGTGGAGGCATGGGTCCTTATGTGTGTTCTTGATATTGTGACTGATTACGTACTTGCTTCATTAGTGTTGTCACTTGTTCATGTCGTTTGTTTCTTGGCACCAGCTAATTGCTATAGTTGATTTTACACTATTACTTTATGCATATTTATTTCTATTACGAGCCGGTCGATGATATCTACTCAGTACATGTTCCCCTGTACTAATCCCTACTTGTGTTTTCTTCGTTTTCCTTTTGTGGAGTGCAACAAGTGTACCATCAACTTCGACTCGCCCTCACCTCTAGACAGTCTCCAGCACATCAAATTTCAGGGTGAGTTATTCTTTCTAACTCGTGTTGAATTCTCTCAGTCATGGCATGATGTCCTTAGATTTCGGACATGGACTATTCTATTTATTTATTTTGATGTCTTTAACACTCTTAGACTTGGTATTTTGAGAGTTGATGTTCTCAATGTGATGACTTTCAGGTTTTGGGAATAATATGTAATAGACTCTAGAGGTTTTTTGTTATTTACTTTAATAAGGTTTGAGCTTCCACATTATTGTCATATTTCATAAGTTGAATAAGTAATATAAGTTGAGGTTTAAATTCATTAGTTCACCCACCTAGGAGGTTAAGTGTGGGCGCCACTCATGACTTATTTTGGATCGTGACAAAAAAATAAAAAAAATAAAAAAAATAAAGACCAGACAGAAAAATGTGAGACAAAGTGCCAAGAGTAGGAAAGTCTAGGAGCTCCGACGAAGCTACTCTCATTGAAGCAGCGGCGTTGAAACCGGTTCCATCCCCTCCGCCCAACATCACCAAACACCCATAGTAGAGGATCTACCCCCTATCAACTCCGGGAGTACATAATCATTGAGCTTGAGCGATTTTCATTTGGGTATCAAAAGATCTCACTAATGCCATGAATTCGAACTCATGGAATACTTCTTCAGCTCACAATTGCTCCAAGCTTGAGAAAGGGTATGATCCAAAAAACTCCTATTTTGGTACTAATCCTAATTGAAAGATTTCCCAGTTGTCCTTTCTCCTTTTTGCAGAATGAGCAACAATGTGCTAATACCACTGCAAAGGGATCTAGAACAACAAGTACGTCCTCATCCTCAACTTATCAAACCCTGAATGTGCGTTAGTTTTGGATTTGCAAAAGTTGCCGGAGTTTCCCTTGATTGTGGGTTGACATTTTGTTATGATTGTTGCTGATATTCGACCTTAACTGCCCATATGTTCTTCGATTTTGACACTTCTTGACTCTTAAGTTCGGGACATTGGCTTTTTCCAATATACTTTTTGCTTTATTTGGAATCCCATGTGTTGAGTTGAATCGAAACCTATTTGTACTCGCAAAACTAAAAACATAGTTAGTGAAAAAATCCGCGGATTGATTTCCTTTTCTGAATGTGTGTATCACCTCCGCAGAGTGGTTAGTCAACACGAACTTGATTCTCGTAATCTCCTTCACTATTAACCAAGGCACCTACCATGTCCTTTCTAGGATTTTCCCGAGGGTAAGAGAGTCAGTCTTCATCATTACTTGTACCAAGTTATGGTTTATACAATGTTCAAGTCCAAGTCTCATAGCCATAGCCTCATATTTGAGGCTTGAGCTATCCTCAATTCTCTGAACTTTGGCAAACACCAACTCCTCTTCCCAATTTCTTATACAAAATCCCCAAGCACTAGGCCCGGGATTTCTTTTGCAGGCACCATCTGAATTACATTTGTAATATCCCCTCTCTAGAAACTTCCACCTGACAACTTGGCACGAGATATTGGGGATGTATTCTTCAAACAACTTCACAATCATAGGCCACATGCTTGGGATTTCCTGAATCCATGGGTATTTGAGTTTAGCCATCATTTGTAGGTTTTTGTTAATCTCCAAATTCATTGCATGCCTAGACATATTTCCACCATTTCTGATCCTGTTTCTCCTCATCCATATTTTCCAAATGATAAAATTTTGCACTGCCTTATACATAAGTCTCAATTTGGCCACACAATCAGCTTTCCACCATTTAATTATTGTGTCTTTGACTTGTAGAAATGGTCTTTGAACTCCTGCAGCACGTGCAAACAAACTCCATATTATGTTAGAGTCTTGGCACTCCATGAATAAATGGTGAAAAGTTTCTTGTACATTGTTGTTTCAACAACAACAAATAACCTCCCTTGCTACCTTAATCTTCACCAAAACTTCACCAATAGGAATTCAAAGCTTCCATAATCTCCACAGAAGGAAAGATACTTTGAAAGAATACCCTTCTCCTATATGTTCATCATCAGCTCCTCAGGATCTCTTCTCTCTCTCATGAATTCCCAAGCACTGCCTACAAAAAAATTCCTGTAGAGTTGGGCAACCACCAAGGTTTATCCCAATCTTCCACTTCCTGTATTGTCCCAATAGTTTGTTGCACATGACTACACACTTCTTCATTAAAGAGATCCATCGTCCCTTCATTATTCCAGTTGCCTAGAGTCAGTAGCTGGCTCATTTCATCTAATGCCTCTTTACAATGATGATTAACAGGGAAGTAGTAGTGAAGGGCTCCTAGTTGAGTCCAATTGTCATACCACTGGAGTGGCCACACTAAGTCTCCCACCATATCTCCTGATCTATGTTATCTCTAGCCAATAACATTTATTTCCAGAATTGAAACCCTCCCTTCCATTCTACCATCTGAGGTATGTTCTTCTTGCAATACTTTCTACATAGGAAGTTTGCCCAAATGGACTTTTTGGTCCTAAAATTCCACAACAGCTTTGCAAATAAAGCCTTGGAGACATCAAATAAAGATCTGAAACCCAATCCACCCCTCCTCTTTGGGAAGACATATATTGGACCATGACACCCAATTCTTAGCTCTTCCTTATTCTTTAAAATTCCATAAAAACTTAGCAAAAGTTCTATGGAGATCCTTAATAACACATTTTGGGGGCATGGTTGAAGATAATAGGTAGATGGGCATGCTATGCAATACATGATTGATTAGGACAGTTTTACCTCCAAAGGACAACAATTAGCTTTACAAGCATGTAACTATTTATGCACCTTCTTCATCAGTTCAACAAAATGCTGTTTCTTCTTCTTTGAATGTCCAATTGGGCATCCCAAGTACATTGAAGGGAACTTACCTTTTTGAAAACCAGTGACTGCTTCACCTGAACAATAGCAATTGCAGCCTTGTTATACTAAAGAAGAAACTTTTTTCTTTGTTAATTTTATGACCTGATTGCTCCTCATATTGTAACAACACATCCACGATCAGTTGTAGAGAAGTCCTGTCTGCATTTACAATTATTATAGTGTCATCAACATAAGCCAAATGATTTAGCTTGTCACTTCATTTGGGCATTCCAAAGCTCTTAAAATCACCGTTACAAAATAAATGATTTGGAGCCCTAGACAATACTTCAGCAGATAAAATGAATAGAGTAAGGGACATAGGATCTCCTTGTTTAACACCCCTAGTGGAGTGAAAAGAAATCTTGAGCCTGCCCATTAATTAGTATAGAATACCAATTATTAGCCAGAAGCCTCCATATCTTTTCCACCACCAGTCCATCAAAACCCATCTTCTCTAACACCTTAATTAAGAAGTTCCACTCCACTCTGTCATAAGCCTTAGCCATATCGGGCTTAAGGACCACATTGGCTGGTTTAACTCTCTTTCTGATATCAGTAATGATTTCCTAAGCTAGCAGTACATTCTCAGTAATATTTATTCCCTTTACAAAGCCATGTTGGTTATGAGAAATAATTTTAGGCATAAGATCCTCCATCCTATAATGTAAGAGTCTGGAGATTACTTTATTTATGAAATTACTCAAACTAATTTGCCTTAAGTCAGAAAAGGTCTGTATGACATCTTTTTTAGGCAATAAGACCAAGTTAGTATGCGTAATTGATTTAGGTAAAGTAGATCCTTGAAAGAATGCATGCACAACCTAAATAATGTCTTTACCCACAATATCCCAACAAGTCAGAAAGTAATGACCTGTAAATCCTTTAGGACCACATGAACTATCACCATTTAGCTCCAGTACTACCTTTTTAACTTCTTCCTCAGTAGGCATAGTATTTAGCTTGTTGTTTTCCTCTTTAGTAATCATAGGTTGATATGCTTCAACAAATAAGGTTCATCAAAATAATATACCCTTGAAAATTATTGTGTGAAAATAACTTCGTTCCTCCTCTACAATTTGCTCATCTTTTTCAGCCCAAGAGTCATCAGATCTTTTATTCTCTCCAGGTGCAATCTTTTTGTTCTTCCTTTAACTAGACAGTGAAATAATTTAGTGTTTTTGTATCCTTAAGTAAACCATTGAATGCTAGTCTTCTGTCTCCAAAATTCTTCTTCATAATGAATGTACTGTTTCAGCTCAGCCTAAGCCTTTTGCAACATTATCCTATTGAGGGCAGTTGGGGCCTCCTCAATTAAATACTCTTTTACTCTAGCAATTTCTTCTCTGATAATCAACTGTTTGAAGATGTCTCCAAATTTGTCTATGTTCCACCTGGACAGTGCTTGCATAGTCCTCTTTTGTTTCTACTTCAACCTACAGAAAATGTCACCAAAACCTGCATCTACCCAATTCTCATTAATCACATCCTTGAAATCTTCTGATTTTGTCTAAAATATCAAAAACCTAAAAGGTTTTGAAAAGTATTGTATTTCACCCCCACAAGACATCTATAAAGGGGCATGATCAGATCCAGTTCTTGCTAAGTGCCGTAGATCAACATTTCGAAACAAGTCAAGAACAACCTGATTTGTCACAACTCTGTCCAATCTCTTAAAGATGCATTCTTATCATCTCTACCATTCCACCAAGTAAAAGGACTACTAGAGAAGTTGATATCAAACAACTCACAAGAGTTAATACATAAATCAAAATCCTCATATTCTTGAGGGTATACTGGAAGACCTCAAATTTTCTCCTCAGCTCCCATGATAACATTAAAATCACCCCCACCAGCCAAGGCATAGAAATAGAGTGCCCAAGAGCATAAATGTCATCCCCGAGACTCAAACTATCTAAGGCAGAGCATTTAGCATAAACCATGGTAATCATTTGTTGCTTACGGATCTTGGACATATTTATATACCCAATTACTATGAATAACCCATATTTAATGTGAATTTAAGAACATTCACTATTCAAATTACCATGTTTTTGACATAGGATTGCGAAGATTGGATACTAATATACATGATTAGCTATTTTGCATGGTTCCTAAGAGAAGTGTTGAGTAATGAGAGCAAAGGAAACAAGGACGACACATCGAAACACAAGGAGCAGTCGGGTGCACTGCTCCAGCATACTTGGCATGAACCTAGTGTGATGCGCCATCCCTAGAAGTATTGGGGCTTCTTTTTGGCGTACCGGTGGTGCAAGGCGCCAACCTTGTGACACCACCAGGCACATGCTTAGCGCGAATTTGGCGCGATGCCCCAGCCCCTGACCGACTTGCTGGGCAAAATTTGGTTTAATTAGGATTCCTACTTGGGCTAGATTTGGAAATAATTTTCCTGAAATCTATAAATATGGCTTTAGGGTTATTTTGTAAGGGTTCGACTTCTTTTTGGTGTGCATGGGAAAGGATACATTTTTTGTCATAAGGTTCGATTCTTTAACTCTTTCTTAAATTGCAAATTGCATGAACAATATTATATTTGATTTTTTGAATATTATGAGTGGCTAAAAGCCATTGTTCTGGAGCTGTAACTATGCGTAATTGTTAAGCATCAATGGTTTGGAATCAATTCTTGGTTATAATTTTAAGTTACATTTGTGTTCTTATTTTAGTATTTCTTGATTGACCATCATAGAGATAAACCTCTTGTCTATTCTTGGACTCGGGGGTCGATAAGGTAGATAGACCAAAGAATACAAAAAGCTTGATCTTTCTTGCATATTACTTGATTAGATTCGTGTTTAGGATTGACACCCGGACGAACACCAAGCTTGGTTACAAAATAAGATGAAATTTAAATGCTCACCGATTAGGACTGTCTATCCTCGCTCATCGATGTAGTTAGATAGCTAATTGAAATAGGCGATTAGAGGTCGGGAGACCATGATCATAAAATCAACCCTGAAATCTCTAATTTGATAACCTAAATTAGTTCATTACTTGAGACGCGATACATGAAACCCGATGCATGCTTCAGCCCTGGAATTGTCTCTTTCTTATTTAAATAATCAAATTGAAGTCGTTCTTATTGGTTACTTTATTTATTAAATGGATCGTAGTAGTAAACAAAAATCATACTCTTTTGAAGATACTTCTGTTAAATTGTGGAATTTAGTATTTTAATATAAATTGATCGTAAGTCCCTTGGGTACGATAACTCATTTCTAAAAGGAACTATCCTACTTGTGCAACCACGTACTCTTACGTGTGCATTTGGGCGCAACAGGTTTTTTGCTTACCATCCACCATAGACAATTGTAGGTTTAGTTTCTGTTCAGAATCATAGATAACCCCAACCTGAATATGTTCCCGGACAAAGAGCCAAATCTGCCCATTTATGTTGTAGTTCACATATTGCATTCCCAACCTTCTTTTGAATCTCTGAATTTGTCTTGTATTCTAAAAGTGTTTCATCAACGTTGTGAAGAAAAATTTATGATGTCTGTTTAGCATGCATTTTGAGTTCTAACAGACCTTATGTTCCATATCAGTGCTTTGTACTTCATTTAAGAGATGACTTTCCCCTCCTTAAACTAGATCTTGTTGGTTTGACGATGCCATCTTCCTGAATCTTTCCTTTGTTAACTGCTTGAGGGATGACATCTGCTTCTGTACATGCACTCAGTAAATTACTATCATTGTTTTCTTCCTCCTTATCCTCTATACCAGTTTCTGATTCTTGATTAGTGTTAGTCTTCTCACTATCTGTTATATTATGAGAAATCAGTTCACGCAACTTCTTCATTGGACTATTCTTTGCTACCGCTACTCCTGAGTATATCAATAACTTCTTATCCCTCTCATCCTCTAATGGTGGTTGAATTTCAGATGCAGATGGGTAAAATGAATTGTCCGTCGAGCTGGGCACCTGATTGTCATTCAGGATTTGCAAAGGTACATGGTAAGTTGACTCTGCATGTAACACTAGTTCCTTTGATGAACTTAATAGCTCTTTTATCCATTGACTCATTTCTTTGTTTTTGCAAGGCTTTTCCCTTCTCACCTGGTGGATCAGATTTCCCTATAGAGTTTGTACTACTGTTGCTCTCTTGGGAATCCTCAGTATTTTTCCCTTCTGAATCTCTATTTTTTTTGTGTAGAGATTTGATATATTTGTTGTTGCTTTGTCACATTCTCATTGATCCTCTTTTTCATGTTGTTCCTCCCTGTTGTCTTCCTTCTGGTGCTGTGCCTCCTTTTTGTGATTTTCATCTATGGAATCATTGATTGCAATGCTGGTGGCAGTTTTACAGGATGACTTATCCTGGTTGTTGCTACTTGTGGATGTGGTCTGAATTGGATCTGAGCTGCTAATGAAGGCCTTCTCCACCTAATCTTTTGTGTGAATCCTGGTGCATTTCATCCCCTTCATTATACTTATCATGGTCATCCTTATGTTGGTTAAGTTCCCCAAAAGGGTTCTGTATGTATGCCATCAACTATCTCTACTGCCTTGGTACTCATGAGTTCTCATTTTTTCAGTGTAAAAACTCTCTTAGTGGGATTCCATTTGCTGATCATAACACCCTTATAATTTTTTTTAATCTTGAAGTTCTGCTACTATTTCTTCTTCTAGTTTCTTTGCTTCTTTTTGTAATTTTGGATGTAGAACTCTGCAAGCTTCTTCATTATGGCCCTGTAGGTTGTATTTCTTGCAATAGGACGGGAGTGAGTCATACTGTATCATCATTTTAACACTTCGTTTTTCCTACCTTGGCTCATTCTCAATTTCCATTTGTACATATTCAGGTTTTTCAGCGAACAGATCCAATTGCACTTTCATCCTTGCACAACTTGGACAAGTTTTATTGATGATTGCAAGATCCAAATGGAGGGGTTTTCCTACGGCTGACGCAAATGAGAACATGACCTCTTTGACAAAGAATGTGGGAAGTAGATCGAGAAAGGATATCCAAGTGGTCACTTGAGTTGTTTCTTCATTAGCATTAAAGTTATCATCATATATAAAAGGCCGCATTTGGTAGACATAACCATCTTTGGCAATTATGTAATAAGTATTCTTAGTCAAAATATTAATGAAATCCTCAACTCGCTGGAATCTCATCAATACACATCTATTCCACAATAGTCCAATTTTATAGTCACCTACTATACCACATTGTTTTGGGATTAGTTCTCTAAGTTCTGAGATATCAGGCCAACCATATGACAATTTGCCTACCACATCATACTACAAATTCACAATTATATTCATTCTATCCACTTCCTGCTCTGTCCACTTTACAGTATGAATACCATCCACTATAGCAGTCTTTTTCAGTGGAATAGACTCGATATCAGATTTCAAGTTCAACGCGGTGTTAGCATTGGGTTTCATGATGTCTGCATATGTGTTCTTAGGAATTAGATTTTCAAGGTTGTTCTAGGGATAGTTTTTAAGGGGGGGGGGTAAGTATTTGTGGGACGATAGTTTTGGATGGGAGGGGTGGGAAGTGTGTGAAGGATATGGGGTCAACACAAGCAGCCGGAGGCGGTTGGCTGCCGCCGGCGTCATGGTCGTACAAGGTGAGGTTTAGGGGTACAATCTACATTCATTCCAGAGCATTTTGTAAGATTTCACTGTTTTCCATCTTCTTCAACCAACAACAGAATAAGAAGCTCAAATAAAAATTTGAACTCTAATAGACTGCTAAATCATAGAAATTGTTATAAATTTCTCTATTAGTGCTATAGAGTTATATCACATAAAAAAGTCTAACAAAAAAAAGGCTTTAAACTGCTTTTTGACTTTTATTTCTTGTTTAACCCTTGACTCGAGGGTTAGGAACAAGTTATTTAAAATTAATTATTTTGAAACTAATTATCTTAGGATTGTTATTTCAATCTCCATGTTGGTGTATCTATCTATCTCTCTGTCTGTCTGTCTTTCTGTCTGTCTGTCTATCTGTCTATCTATCTGTCTATCTTTCTATCTATCTATATAACTTTTCGCCCTTCATTAAAAGACTTTGTTTTAGATAAAATTGTCTTTTCACCATTTCCCTTTGTTTATTTAGTTTTAAGATTCACTTTTGGATTATAATTTCTTTAGACCAATTCATTATTATTGACGTTGTCTTTTTTATTTTTTTAAACTACGAATCTTCTAAGTTTTATATTCTTTTTCTTCTTAATACACCCAAATTAATATATCTTCATATTATATTTATTAAAAATGTACACCTTTTCACATTGAAGGGTTGTGATTTTTTTAAAGGGTTGTGACTTTTCAATGAGTTTTGTCTTTTCCAAAGAGTTGCTACTTCTTCAAAGAGTTATGACTTTTTCGATGAGTTATGACCTTTTCAAAAGATTGTGACTTTTCAGAAGGGTTGTGATTTTTCTAATAAGACACAATAAGTACATGTTCACAAATCCTTTATTGGCTATAAATAGAGGGGTTTCCTCACATTATTAAACAAGTTTACTAAGTTTTCTATTCTTCTTCTTAACATACCCAATTCAGTTTATCTTCCATTTTTTTTTGTTTATTTATATTCTATTATTAAAAGCATACACCTTTAAACATTGAAAGATTGTAAATTTTTCGAAGGGTTATGACTTTTCGATGGGTTGTGATTTTTTCAAAGAGTTGTAACTTTTTTGATGAGTTGTGACAATTCCTAGAGTTGACACTTTTCTAAAGGGTTGTGACTTTTCTAAAAAGGCACAATAAACACATGTCCATAATATATGTTGTCTATAAATAGAGGGGTTTCCTCACATTTTAAACTATGAATTTTCTGAGTTTCCTATCCTTCTTTTTCTTAAAAAACCCAAGTGTGATTTGCAGTCGTTGAATGAGTTTCGAAGTCAAGTGGAATTTTAACACTCCCTAACTGGAACGCTAAATTTATTATAACAACTCAATAACAACCCAATTGTGTATATCTTCTATATGTTATATTTATATTTATTCATATATATTTATATGTATATTATATTAAAAGCAAGGACTCCAATAATACAACAATAACTAAGCAATTAATTATAGGGGAGGGATGAAAAAATATATTTAAGAGTTGTAATTAAGAGATTTAAAAAGTGACATTTTTATTTTATATATCAAAATTAATTTTAAATTTTAAAATGAGAAAAAAAATGTAACTAGAGAAAATAGAGGAATGTCACATCACATTATATATTTATATTATAAATAGATATAGATGTTTTTGAATATTGATTTCATAATTTTCAGTATGCACACAATTTGTAATCATAAGAATACAATCATTATTTGTAGGAACATATACTATATTATTCCATTTATAATCGTTTGATTAAATTTTTTATCTAATAATATTGATATTATTTTAAAAAAAAAGCATACTACATGGTTGTCACGATCTAAAGTACACCCTAGACGTGACATGATGAATAGGACCCCAAAAAACCCTAAATAAGCCACTTGACATAACCAATACTAGGAATTTAAAGAAAGACAATATAATAGTCTCAATCAACTTCATTGATACTAAAGAAACAAAGTACAACTCATAAGAGGAAACATATATCTCTGACATAAGCCTCTACTAACATATTACGTGACTAGGACAAACCCCTAGCTCACGAAGTAAGTCTAAAACTGAAATGGCATGAAAATAAAGCAATACAAGTGGTATGCTCTTAACATGAAGACTCACCAATCGTCAACGCAAAATCAACCCACTAGCCACGTGCGTATGGAGGAACGTCGGACCCTATATTTTTGAAATAATATAGGCACAAATATGTATTAGTACGATGAATATACTAAATATGGGGGAAATGCATAAAAACGTAGGCATGACCATATGATGAACTTTAACAAGATATACATGACCAAGTAAACATAATAAATGTCTTTAAAGAGAAATCATAAATCATGAACAAGGTCAATGCATATTGATAACCACATGAAAAGCTTTGGAAAGACTTTTGAAGAAAACATAGTTTATTTGTGAGATATTTATCGTTAACCGACAATAAGACCATGTGGGTTATAATATTGAGTGTGGTGTAATTCTTACACTAAAAAGAGAGAGTCTACTTGCCAAGGTAGAACTCCGTATCATTCATTTATGCTAAAGTTGATCCATTAACTAGGTCATTTAAGACAATCCTACGGGGGCATGTTGTTTGGGACAAGATAATTTTACCAAAGACCAAACCTTATCTATCGGTAAGGCCTCCATTCCAAAGTCTTCTTGGTTCTAAGTAAATCCCAAATGGAAAATACATAATCATAATCATATAAAAATACTAGGAAAGGTATCAATTAAAGACCACCAATCCAATCATAAGTTCATATTTAGAGTAGCTCCTTTCAAACCATGAATTCATAATATGACACTTATCTTCATAAGAATATAAATCATGATTCCATTTAGATGTGAGAAAACCTTTCACAAATCATTGATACTGTACCTTAAAAACATATTTTAGTCATAAATAATCAATTTCATAAACACATGCATAGATTCATAGTTAATTCATAAATTGAAGTTCATAAGTTCATAGACATAATAAAGTATAAAGCACGAGTTCATGTGGAATCAATTGGTGCACATGTAATTGAATCAAATCATGCATAATAAGGTCAAATAATTAGAATCGAATCATTGTAAATTGGAACCATGAAGAAAAGCATGAAATCCTAGATATCTTGGGTAAAATTGAATTGGAGATTGAGTTTCTTTTGGAACCCAATGGATGAAAGAGATCCATTGTGAATTACCACATAACTTGGGTAATCAAAGCCGGAGGAAGAGACCTTTAAGCTTGATGAAACCTTAACCTTGCTTGAGAGAGAACTGGAGATGAAGACTTGGGGAAAATTGGAGAAATTGAATGAATCAAAGGGATTAGGATAAGTTTGAAAAGTAAAAACAATTATATGGGGTACTTGTAGGGTCAAAACGACACTGTTTAGGGGTAAATGGGTAGGAAAAGACCAAAACACCCTCATTTAAAAATTGTCGGACAATGTCTACGGTTGGACCTACGGTCCATAAGACTTTCTACAGACCATCCAAGTCAATCATAGAACTTTACTGGTCTCATTAATTGTCCATACGTCCATTAGACTCTTCCTGCGGGTCGTGAAAGTTTCTATAGTCCGTAGAATCTAGTCGTAGAACCCAGAAACCCTTCCAAAATTTCACTAAGTCTCAACAACTTCTACGGGCACTTTCTACGACCCATAGGAATTATTACAACCCGTTACGCCTATTTGTGGGCCATCTTGAAGGACTTGACATTTTCCAAAACTCATCCAACTCCTACGATAGCCTTCCTACGACCCGTAAAGCTTCCTAAGGTCTGTAGGCAGACTCGTAGAAACTACCTCAGTGCATTTTCTGAAATTTTTAATTCCAAACTCAACTTTCAATTTCTGAGGTGTTACAATATCTCCCTCCTGGGAACATTCATCCTATAATGAGACTCAAGCTGGCATGATAAAGTAGAGAGAGATCTAACAATCCAACATGAATGCAATATCACATATAAATGCATAAGGCAAGGAATAATAAACTCCAAGCCAAAACAAAACTTTAAAACAACTTCACGAAACATGCATGCATATGGGAACATGAGAATGACTAACATACATGAATCCGAAAGAACGAACCATGAGGAACTTAATACCTCAAGCTAGAGTAGTAGCGTAGGGAAAGAGATGAGGATACCGAGACATCATATCAACCTCGTCTTCCCAAGTAGCACCCTCAACTAATTCATTTCTCCAAAGAACATTCACGGAAGCAACTTCTTTATTTCTCAATTTCTGAACTTGACGATCCAAGATTCAACCGAAACCTTTTCATAAGAAAGACTCTCCTTAATACCAATACTTTCCAAAGGCACAATAAAAGTAGGATTGTCAACATATTTCTTCAACAATGAACCATGGAACACCGGATACATCGATGCCAAGTCGGAACAAATCAAACTCATAAGCTACTTTACTAATATGCCTCAAAATCTGATATGGTCCCACATAACGGGGACTAAGCTTCCATTTCTTTTCAAACCTCATCACACCCTTCATAGGTGATATTTTCAAGTAAACTCAATCACGAACATCGAATTCAAGCTCTCTTCTTCTAACATGGGCATAATACTTTTGTCAACTTTGAGCCGTTTTCAACCTTTCTCTAATAAGTCGAACCTTCTCCATAGTCTCATGCACATACTCGGGCCCTATCAAAGAGACCTCACCAACTTCAAACCAACCAATATGAGACCTACACCTCCTACCATAGAGAGCTTTAAATGGATCCATACCAATACTTGAATGATAACTATTATTATAAGAAAACTCGATCAAAGGAAAATGATAATACCAATTACCCTTAAAGTCAATCATAAAGCTCTCAACATATCTTTCAATATCTGAATAGTATGCTCGGCTTTCCCATCGGTCTGAGGATGAAAGGTCGTACTTAGCTTGACTCAGGTACTAATGCCTTTTTTGAAAGACCTCCAAAACTAAGAAGTAAACTAGGTACCTCGGTCGGATATAATGGATAAGGGCAATCTGTGCAACCTAACCGTTTCTCGAATGCACAACATAGCATAATCTTCCACCGAGTAAGAAGTCCTTATGGGAATGAAATGAGTCAACTTCATCATATGATCCACAATCCAAATCAAATCATGCTTCCGTTGAGTGCTGGATAAACCAGTAACCAAATCCATATTCAAGTCTTCCCACTTCCAAGTAGGAATGCTAATGTCTTGAGACAAACCTCCTGATTTTTAATGCTCAACTTTCACTTGTTTGAAATTTGGACACTTGGCCACAAATTTTGCAATATTCTTCTTCGTCTTATTCCACCAATAGACCTCCAGTAAATCACAGTACATCTTGGTGGCTCATGGGTGATTAAAATATCGAGAACTATGGGCTTCAGATAATGTTTTTAGCCTCAACTCATCAATATTCAGAACACATAATCGACCTTGATAATGAAGCACTCCATCTCCCCTTGGGGGAAATCCTCAATCACTTTTTCAAAAACCGACTTCTTCAAATCAACCAAAATCATATCAAGATCTTGCTTAGCTTTCACATCCGATACAAAAGATGATTCTGACCCATTTTGAACAGTGATACCACCTTCATCGAAATCAACCAAGCGAACAGATAGTCAGGCTAGTCTATGGATGTCGCGAACTAACTCTTTCCTACCATCTTCAACATGGGCCACACTACTCATCGACAACTGACTAAGGGCATCAACCACCACGCTGGCCTTGCCTAGGTGATAGAGGACGCTCATGTAATAGTCGTTCAAAAGTTTGAACCTTCTTCATTGGTGGAGATTTAGATCCTTTTTCTTGAAACGTATTGCAAACTTTTGTGGTCGGTAAACACATCCACATGGACACCAAACAAGTAATGTCTCCAAATCTTTAAGACAATGACAACCACCACTACCTCTAAATCATGGGTTAGTTCTTTTCATGAACTTTAAGTTATCTAGAGGCATAAGCAATAACTTTCCCATTTTCCATTAGAACACATCAAGTCTAATTCTTGAAGAATCACAATACACCACAAACCTGTTGGAACCTTTCGTCAATGTCAACACTGTAAGCCTATTCTTTAACTCTTGGAAACTTTTCTCACACGATTCTGGCCATAGGAACTTAACCTTCTTTTGAGTCAATGTAGTCAAGGGTAAAGCAAATGAAGAGAATCCCTCAACAAAATTTTTATAATAACCAACCAAGCATAAGAAACTTCAAATATCTGAAGGGAAAAGAGGTTAAGGCCAATTCTTAACTGCTTTCATTTTCTTAGGATTAACCTCAATACCCTTACCAGAAATAATGTGGCTAAGAAAAGCAACATACCTCAACCAAAACTCACATATACTAATCTTCACAAACAATTGAATGATTCTTGAGGACTTGCAAGACGATCCTCAAATAATTTTCATGCTCATCCTTATTCTGGGAATAAATCAAAATATCACCGATAAACACAATTAAGAACATATCAAAGTATTGCTTAAACACCCTATTCATCAAATTCATAAAAGTGGTCGAGGCATTTGTCTACCCAAACGATATCACCAAGAACTCATAGTGACCATACCGAGTTTGAAAAGCTATCTTCAGAATGTCACAATCCCTTACTCTTAATTGATGATAACCCGATCGAAGATCAATCTTTGAGAAGAAACTAGCACCTTGAAGTTGGTCAAACAAGTCATCGATCCTTTGAATAGGATACTTATTATCTATCTTGACCTTGTTCAATTGCCGATAGTCAATATACATGTGTACTGAACCATCCTTCTTTCAAACAAACAACACCGGAGCAACCCATTGAGAGATACTCGGTCGGATGAAACCCTTATCCAACAAGTCCTTCATTTGATCCTTTAACTCCTTCAGTCTGTTGGGGCCATATTGTAAGGAGAAATAGAGATAGGTTACGTCTCTGGGAGAAAGTCAATACCAAAGTCTATTTCCCTTTCGGGACGAATACCAGGAAGATCGTTGGGGAATACTTCCTGAAACTCATTTACAATTGGGACTGACTGTCACGACCCAAGGGTACACCCTGGATGTAACATGGCATATAGAACCTCGAAGGACTCCATACAAGCCACTTAGCTCTCAGAACATAAGAAATAGAACAATAAGAGTAAACGATTCAAATCTAATACATTTTATAAAACGAAAAGTGGAAGTCTAAATTCTTGTCTCATCATAGCCATCTAATACAATAGAATAAAATTTGGGCCTGCCCATACATCATGTCCAAAAGAGAAAATACATGAAAAGAAACTAAATAATAAGAGTCCGTCCTTGAAGCATGAGGACTCACCAAAGCTCGAGAATCAATCAAATCACCCACTAGCCACGAAACTGAGCATCCTGAATATCAGACCCTACATTTGGAAAAAATGTAGGCAAGAGTATGCATTAGTACAAAACAATGTACCAAGTATGATAGCCATGCATAAAACATTTAAATCATGCTAAAAGGGACATTTCGTTTCATGACATGCAATTGACCAAGCTAAAACATAACATGAAAGAGTTATAAAACATAAGTCATAAATCATGGTCAATGCAAGCTAACTTCAGCTTTAAAACCTTTGAACTCATATGCGATACTTTTTGAAGTAACCTTAGTTCATTATTACTTGTGGGGAAATTAGCCTTAATTGACATTGAGACCATGTGAGCTATAACATGGAATCCGGTGTCTCCCCCATACCGAAAATGGGTGTCCTACTTACCGAAGGTAGAACCTTGAACTTCTAGCTTAAGTGGATCCACTAGCTAATCAACCTATGGGGGCACATAGTTATGGGATAAGGAGATTGCTATTAGAAACCCAACCTCTTCTACGGGAGAGCTTCCATCTCATGAGATTGCTTTGGAAACCCGGCCAATACTACGGGAGAGCTTCCATCTCACTATCAATATCCACTAGGTGCTAAGCATAAATTCCCACGGAATAGTCATTTCTTACATGACTTCATTACTCATGAAAATGAGCCCTTGGCCAACAAATTCAAGCTAGTTTCATTAAGATAGCTCCTAGTCTTTGATTCAATTAGGTGAGAAAGCCTTTCAACTAAAGAATCCTTTCTATGTGAAAAAACCTTTCACATCATGCTTGTATGTGTTTTAGTGAGAATATCCTTTCACAACACAACATCATCATTGGTACTTTACTCTTAAAGCACCCTTAAAACATTTACATAGATTTCATAAAATAATGCATAAGTCCATAATTTACCTCTTGAGGTCAAAACCCTCTTTCAATCATAAACTCTTAGAAAACATGGGTTAGATATGAATTTCATCATAAATACATGTAAAGCTAGAAATACATGGTTAATTTCATAAAACTCTTCCTTGACTATCAAAATCCCACATCATATGATTCATAACTTGAAAACATGGGGATTACATGGGTTCATGGGAAAATTATCATAAAGTCATCATGTATCATCAATTCATGCATAATAGATCATAATTCAATCATTTAAATCAATATTTAAAGGAACCTATGCTAATTGAAGAAAACCCTAACTCAATTGGGGAATTCTACCTTCTGAAATAGAGAAATTTGGGAACTCCATGGATGAAAGGAATCCATGGATGAAAACTATCATACCTTGACTCCAATTTTTAGCCTTCAATGGAGGAATTGGAACTTTAGCTTGAATCTCTAGATGAATCCTTCTTCTTATTCTTCAAGTTTCTAAAGAGAAATTTTTGGAGAGGAATTTTGTTTCTTTTTGTGAAATTGGAAGAATGAAGTAAATGGGTTAATTTGGGGGGTTGAAAAAGCTTAAATATGGGTCCTAAACATAGGCAAAACGACATAGTATAGGAATTAATTAATTAGGAATAGACCCAACTGCCCCTAAAACAGCTGCCACTGACGGACCTTGGTCTGACCCACGGCCCGTCCTGGCGGAACGTCGTTTGGTGTCAGAAATATGGATTCTTGGGCCTCGAACCACAGACCCTGACCACAGACCGTGGTCTGAACTACGGTACGTTGGTTAGGCCATGGACCTGGAACCTCAGACCTCACTTAGGCAGGCCAACCACGGACCAGACCTAAGGTCCGTGGTCCATTCCACGGGCCGTGGGTGGCCGACGTGGTCTGGCACCTGCAATATCTGGAAAGCTGCTATTCGGTCATTTTTGAATACGGGGTGTTACAATATCTTTCCCTTGGGACCATTCGTCCTTGAATGAGATTTAAACTGGTGCTAAAGGAGTAGGAGAGGAACTAACAACCCAACCTACAATGCAATGCATACAACCAAGGAGGAACTATCGACTCCAAGCTAGGACGTTCTCAAAACACAATAAGAGGGGTAAAACTAACTCTATCAGACCATTATGCATGCAATGCACATAAATACGGAGGAAAAATCAACTCCAAGCTCAACATACTCAAATTCATCATAAGGAAGTAGGAACTACATCTAGCAACCCAATATGCATGAAATTTCGACATTACTCATTTTCATGGAGGAACTACCTTCTCCAAGCTAAAAGCATGCTCAACACAATCTCATGGAGCTCATATGCAATTCACATTAAAAAAGAATATCTAAAGCATGTTCATCAACTCATCTCATGAAGTCTATAGGCAACTCATACTCAATGCACAACAACATGAGGAAAATCAATCATATAAACTCATTTTCTTTCAAAACACAAGTTTTCATGAACATGCATAACATATGGAAATCATGGAAACGCATAAAAACACATGACTCCCAAAACAAGGACAACTCAAGAGGAACTCATTACCTCGAGCTAGAATAGGAGTAGAAGGAAAAAAATGAGGATATCGGGACATCATATCGGCCTCGGCCTCCCAAGTAGCACCCTCAACTAATTGATTTCTCCACAATACCTTCACGGAAGCTATTTTCTTGTTTCTCAACTTCTTAACTTGCCGGTCCAAAATCTCAACCAAAACTTCCTCATAAGAAAGACTCTCATCAACTACCCACCCTTCTAGGGAAACTATGGATGTCGGATCTCCAACACACTTCTTAAGCATAGAGACATGGAAAACGGGATGCACTGTTGCCAACACATTTGGCAAATCTAACTCATAAGCAACCTTACCCATACGCCTCAAAATATGATATGGGCCTACATATCAGGACTAAGCTTCCCCTTCTTACCAAACCTCATTACACCCTTCATGGGTGAGATTTTCAAGTAAACCTAATCATTAACATCAAACTCTAGATCCCTTCTTCTCACATCGCCATAAGACTTTTGCCGACTTTGAGCTGTTCTCAACCTCTCTCTAATGAGTCAAACTTTCTCAATGGCCTCATGTACCAGTTCGGGACTTATCAGGGTAACTTCACCCACCTCAAACCAACCTATGGGAGATCTACACCTCCTACCATACAAGGCCTCAAATGGAGCCATATCGATACTTGAGTGATAGCTATTATTGTAGGCAAACTGTATCAAAGGCAAATGGTCATCCCAATTGCTCTTAAAATCAATCACACAAGCCCTTAACATATGTTCCAAAGTTTGGATAGTACCCTCTGCTTGCCCATCGGTTTGGGGATGAAAAGCTGTGCTAAGCTTAACCTTAGTGCCAAGCCCCTTTTGGAATGACTTCCAAAATAGAGAAGTGAATTAGGTACAACGATCGGAAATAATGGACAAGGTCACTCCATGCAAGCTTACCATTTCTCTAAAGTAAAGCTTGGCATAGTCCTCCGCCGAATAGGAAACCTTGACGGGAAGAAAATGAGCCGATTTCGTCATCCGATCTACTATAACCCAAATAGAGTCATGTTGTCACCGTGTGCGAGGAAAACCAACAATAAAGTCCATATTCGAGTCTTCCCACTTCCAAGTAGGAATGCTAATATCTTGGGACAAACCTCCCAGTTTCTGATGCTCAACCTTTACTTGTTGGCAATTTGGGCATTTTGCTACAAATCCTGCAATACCCTTCTTCATCCCATTCCACCAATCGACCTCCCGTAAATCACGGTACATCTTGGTGGCTCCCGGGTGAATGGAATACCGCAAACTATGGGCTTCTGTCAAAATCTATTCCCTCAAGCCATCCACAATTGGAACACATAATCGACCTTGGTATCTAAGGACACCATCTCCCCTTAGGAAAAAGCCTCAACTGATTTCTTAAGCGCCGCCTCTTTTAATTCTACCAAAATTGGATCAAGACCTTGCTTGGTTTTCACATCCACCACGAAAGACGATTCAGAACCATTGTGAACTATAACACTACCTTTGGTAGAGTCCACTAGTTGAACACCTAATCGAGCGAATCTATGCACATCTTGAACCAACTCTTTCTTTCCCTCTTCAATATGAGAAACACCACCCATAGATAACTGACTAAGAGCATCTGCTACCACATTAGCTTTACCGGGGTGATAAAGGACACTCATGTCATAATCTTTCAATAACTCAGCTACCTTCTTTGGCGAAGATTCAAATCTTTTTGATTAAGCAAATATTGCAAACACTTGTGGTCGGTAAACACATCTACATGAACTCCATATAAATAGTGTCTCCAAATCTTTAAGGCAAATAAGACCGCCGCTAGCTCAAGGTCATGAGTAGGATAATTCTTCTCATGGATTTTAAGTTTCCTTGAGGCATAAGCTATAACTCTCCCATTTTGCATTAGCACACACCCTAGCCCAATTCTTGAGGCATCACAATAAACCACAAAACCATCCGTCCCTTCTGGTAAGGTCAACACCGGAGCGGAAGTAAGTCTATCCTTCAACTCTTGAAAACTCTTCTCACATGCTTCCGACCATATAAACTTAGCCTTCTTTTGAGTCAAAGCTGTCAAAGGAGAGACAATTGAAGAAAACCCTCAACAAACCTTCTATAGTAACCGGCCAAACCCAAAAAGCTTCTAATATCCCAGGGAGTTAGAGGTCTAGGACAACTGTTGACCGCATCCCTCTTCTTAAGATCTACCTCAATACCCTTACTCAAAACAATGTGACCAAGAAAAGCTATGGACCTTAACCAAAATTCACATTTGCTAAACTTTGCAAAAAGTTGTTGGTCCTTAAGGATTTGCAACACGATCCTCAAATGATCAATATGCTCATTCTCACTTCTTAAATAGATCAAAATATCATCAATGAACACAATCACAAACATGTCAAGGTATTGCCTAAACACCCTGTTCATCAAGTCCATAAACGCCGCTGGAGCATTAGTCAACTCAAACGACATTACTAGAAACTCATAGCGACCATACCGAGTTCAAAAAATAGTCTTCGGAATGTCATCATCTATCACCCTCAATTGGTGATAACCCGATCGGAGATCAATCTTAGAGAAATAACTTGCTCCTTGAAGTTGGTCAAATATATTATCTATCCTTGGGAGAGGATACTTATTCTTAATGGTCACCTTGTATAACTGTCGATAATCAATAAACATACAAAGAGACCCATCTTTCTATCAAACTGTAACACCCCGTAGCCTTGAGAGGGAAGTTTAGCATGTAAGAGCATCAATGTGTCACCCATGAGGGCCATCCTCACCCCGTGGTTAGACCCACGCTCTGTGGGAAGCCTCTTAGATGAGCACCTTAGAGAAACTGCCCAAGAAAACTGCCTAAGGCAGTAACCACGACTGGACCCATTCCCCGTGGGTGGGTCGACACCACGTGGAAGAGGGGTCGTGGTTCAAGCCTGGATCTGCCAACTCCCAGAAACCTACCCACGCATGACCAGCATGGATCGTGGGTCCACCCATGACCCGTCAGCGTGGTCTCGTGGGTTGAGGCAGTTTGGGTAGTAGGTCGGTTACGTTGGGGACTAAGGGGTCTTTCCAGATTTAATTAGGGATTAAGTGGTATTATTTTACCATCATTTAGACCACCTATATAAAGACTTTAGACCTCTAAATTCATTAATTCTAGTCATTATTTAAACTCACCAAAGAAACACAATTCCCTCTCAAATATTCTCTCTCTAGAAAGTGAAGAAGAAGAATAGAGTTCAAGTTAGGTCAAGTCTACATTGTTTCAAGCTTGGTAGACTTTGTAATCAAGGTATGATAGCTTATTAATCCATAGATTCTTCCATCCATGGAGCCCTCTAGAATTCCCTAATTTGATGAAGAATTCCCCCAATTCAAGTTAGGGTTTCTTCAATGTTGTGGGTTATGTAGTATGTTGATCCAATTGAGTGGATATTGATTGTTTATGATTGAATTAGTAGTGAATCATGTTATTATGATGAAATTACGTGTTTTCTATGCCTAACCCTAGTTTAATTGATTAAATTGAAGTAATGTGGGTTTATGCCTTGAAGAGGGAAATTGAGGATTTAGAGATAATCTTCTAGAGTTGATGATAGGTATAGTAATTGCTTGAGAGTAAAAGTATATAGACATGAATTGGATTAGAATAAAGTATATGTGATGGACCATGATTATAAATGCTTAAGATTGAGCCTTTATGATGATATATGATTAGAATTGCTTAAGAATAAAACATGTGATTAGAATGTCTTGTGATCTAGGCCTATGTGATGATTGTAAGAAGTAAAGCTAAGGCTTGTAGTTATGTATGTATATTTCCTAGGGCTTTAAGAGTAAAGCTAATATGATGAATTACAAATGTTAAGGCTTTAAAAGTGAAGCTTGTAGGATAATAGTAGACTACTAGATAGAATCGTTGTGGAAGGACTTTACCCACCTAATCTATCTTATGAAGGTTTGATTGTATGAAGTGATAGAATCACTTGAGTTATGAGGATATCCATGTCTAATGTTAGAATTATAGATGTGATGATTGAATGAAAGTCATGAACCTCAAGGAGGTAAGGTAGGAGATTTATGAATATTTTATGGAGTCTATGTATATGCTTTAATAACACTTTGAGAATAAAGTGACTATGATTATGATGTTGTTGTAGTGTTGTTGAAAGTCTAGCCTCATATACACAGTTATGCATGAATAAGATATGATATGAAAGGTTCCCTCACATAGAATGATTCTAGGTTGAAAGGCTTGCTCACCTTAAATGAATCTAAGTCCAAGGACTATGAAATGTGATGAGGCTTGAGGTGATTCCCCAAGGACCTTTGTATGAGAGGGATGTGAGGTGAATTCCCTTATTCCTAAATAGATAAACATGAGGTGATTACCTATGTCATGATATGTGAAGTGTGTGGTGACTACCCTTAATATATGACTTCTAAAACGAGGCAAGAGGTGAATACCTATTAGCCTTTAAAGTGATATGGAGGCAAATACCTATATCATAGTATGATGTATATGGAGGCGAATACCTGTATCTTATTATGATGGTCATGGAGGCAAATACCTATGATCCTTATAAAGTGATGTGGAGGTGAATACCTACATTACACCCTATTAGGACATGGAGGCGAATACCTATGATTCTTTATAATGAACATGGAGGCGAATACCTATGATTCCTTAATATGTATTATGTCATGAACAATGAATTGTATGGATTGTAGCTTGAAAGGCCTTCCATGATATGTATGACTAGAGGTGAATCCCCCTGTCCATGAAATATGAGCTAAGTATGAGATCAAAGAGATGATCAATATGTATGATGGCCAAAAAGGGTGTACTTAGCATGGGTGAGATTATGGGGTCTTATCCATGCATTGCACAAGTATGCTTTGAGGTCACCTAGGAAGTGTTTCTCTTATGTGATGTATGCTTAGTTTGGATTGTTTCCCTAGTTGCCTTCCTTGATATGTTTGACTAAAGGTGAATGTTCCCTTATATATGAGAAATAATCTAAGGATGAGATCAAAAGATGATAGAGTGTATGATGACCTAAAGTGGTACTTAGTGTGGGTGAGATTATGGGGTCTTATCCATGCATTGCACAAGCATGACTTGAGGTTACTTATGAAGTGGTTCTCTTATGTTATGAAGATTTAAGTGTGGACTATGCTTATGAATATGTTGTATCTCCTATATGTATGTATTATGCCTTATGATGACTAATGCTTATATTATGTCTGTGTTGGAGATTATGCTTATGATTATGTTGTTTTTCTCTTATGATGTTATGTTAGCTATCATATTTAGTACATTTTGCACTAACACATACTCTTGCCTATATTCTTATCAAATGTAGGGTCCGGTGTTATTGAGTTCCATTTCCATGGCTACGTTCCTAGAAGAGCAAGGAGTTGAAGATTTGGTGAGTCCTCATAGCATCGAGGATTTGATCACCTTTCTTTTATGTCTTTCTTTTATGTTTTAGACTTTTGTATGGGCTGCATCCCAAAGATTATCATGTATTAGATGGTTTGAGACAAAGTGTTATAGACTTCCGCTTGTTTTTAAAAGGACTTCAAATGTATGGAAAAAGTTTTAAAATTTCCACATCATTTCTCTTCTTTATGTTATGATATGCTAAGGGGCTTGTATGAGATCTCTCGGGGTCTTGTACGCCTTGTTACATCTAGGGTGTACCCCTAGATCGTGACAAACTTGCTAATCAGAGCACAAGGTTTAGAATGATTTAGGATGTCTCAAAACCACATCTAGTAGAGTCTTGTTCATAAGTGTGAAGCGCACCACATTTATGAATGGGAAGCTATTAGATGATTAGGAAATCTCACTTCTTCATTTCTCTAAGTCGTGCCATGGAACTTAGCTCTATAAGGTCTTTTTCCTAATCCTTGCCCTGATGGTCTACATGATATGGCTAATACAAGGGCAAATGCTAGAAGGAATGAGGAAGATATGGTGGATCAAGAGGTTCCTCCACAAGCTCCGATTGACCCTTTGGGTGAGAATATGACTAATGCAGAGATGAGAATGGCTTTTCAAGTGTTGGCTCAAGCCGTGACGGCCCAAGTCAATAGAGAGGTGATTGCTCCCGTGAATCCTAATGTGAATTCCGCGGCTTCAAGAGTGAGGGATTTTATGAGGATGAACCCTCCGGAGTCGTATGGCTCCAAAGTGGAAGAGGATCCTAAAGAGTTTATAGATGAGGTATATAAGGTACTTGCTGTTATGGGGGTGACTTCGGTAGAAAAAGCGGAGCTAGCCACTTACTAATTGAAAGATGTTTCTCAAGTGTGGTATGAACAATGGAAAGATGGGAGGCCAGTAAGAGCGGGTCCAATAGAGTGGGAAGTGTTCCAATTGGCGTTTCTTGATAGGTTCTTTTCCCGAGAGTTGAGGGAAGCTAAGGTGGAAAAGTTCATTAACCTTAAGCAAGGTAGCATGAGTGTTAAGGAGTATGCCTTGAAATTTACCCAACTATCCAAGTATGCTCCAACTATGGTGGCGAATTTAAGGGACATGATGAGTAGGTTTTTGACGGGCGTGTCTGACATAGTAGAAAAAGAATGCCATACGACAATGCTCCATCATGATATGGATATCTCACGTCTTATGGTGTATGCCCAACAAATGGAGGAATCAAAATTTAAGGAAGAGAATAGGGAAGAAAAGAGGGCTAGAACCGGAGATGGAAACTTCCCCAACATAAGGTCCGATGGACAAGGTCACCCTAGGTTTAGAAAAAAGTTCCCCAGGAAAGGGCCCTCAAGTACTTCTAAGTTCAACCAAGAGAGGGTGTCTAACCCTAAGCCTCGAGGAGATAGTAGTGGGGTTTTATTACCGGGGTGTAGTAAGTGTGATAGAAGGCATGAGGGTGAATGCTTAGCAGGTTCCAATGTTTGTTTTGGTTCTAGCAAGCTAGGCCACAAGATAAGGCATTGTCCTAGTGTTGCTAGAAATGAAAGAGATAGTCGTCGTAGATCTCAACCCTACCCTTCATCCAGTCCAATTGGTTTCGGTATGAGTGCTCCTAAGAAAAACCAATTTTATGCACTTCAAGCTAGAGGTGAAGAAGAGTGTGCTCCCGATGTGGATCTCGGTATGTGATAGCTTTCTAATTGATATTGTGATTTGCTAGATTTTTTATGCTAGATTTTTGTTGGTTTTGCACTCCTATTATGCTCCTATGTGATTGTAGAACTCGAATAGTCAATTGTTAGTTCCCTAACGAGCCTATCAGAGAGTGGAAGGGGTGAAAATCTATGCCATAAGTTTGGATTATGTTGTCTTAGGTTGACTTTGAGGGTTGCATGCACCACCTAGCTAAGGTGAGGGAGAAAAGTTCAAGTGTTGACCAACTTCAAAGAGTTAGTTATCTTTTAAGATTGATCTTAGGTATGGTCATATTGAGTAGGGTTTTTAGATAATACCTAGATATGTTGTTCGGTTAGTAGACTCTACCAAGGGTAGTGTTATGGTATAAGATGGTTTCGGATCATCTTTTTGTGTTAGATGTGAAAGTTAAGTTATGTATTGATCCGACCTTAGTAGAATTGGAAGAGATGGTGCTTAGAAAATCCGTTGAGGCTTCCTCTCAAGGGGGAGATGGTGTGCCTTAATGGCAAGGTCATTGTGTGTTTATGTGTTACCATGATTTCTTTATATGATGCAGTTTCATGAAAGCTTGTGATTTGAAAGAAAATGAGTTTACATGAATTATTTCCTCATGTTGTAGTGCATTGAGTATGAGTTGCCTATAGAGTTCATGAGGTGAATTGATGAGCATGCCTTAGTTCAGAGTTGAGAGGTTCCTACAAGAATAGATGATTTTTGAGAGTAAATTTCATATGAGCTCCATGAGAGTGTGTTGAGCATGATTTAGCCCAGAGATAGTAGTTCCTCTTTAAACATGAGTAGATGTTGAATTTCTTGCATTTTGTGTTGTTAGATGTGGTTCCTGCTTCCTTGTGTTGCTTTGAGTATGTTTAGCTAGGAGATGAAGTTCCTCCTTTGTTCATGTGCATTTAGATGAGTTGTATGCATGATGGGTTGCTAGTCGACAGTCGTGACCTTAAGAAGTGCCTAGAATGTCATTCGAGGACGAAGGATCCCTAGGGGGAGATATTGTAACACCCCGTAGCCTTGAGAGGGAAGTTTAGCACGTTTTAGAGGGTTTATCATGTAAGAGCATCAAGGTGTCACCCACGAGGGCCATCCATGCCCCGTGGTTGGACCCACGCTCCGTGGGAAGCCTCGTGGATGAGCACCTTAGAGAAACTGCCAAATAAAACTACCTAAGGCAGTAACCACGACTGGACCCACGCCCCGTGGATGGGTCCACGCCACATGGAAGAGGGGTCGTGGTTCAAGCCTGGATCTGCCAACAGCCATAACCCCACCCACACTTGACCAGCATGGACCATGGGTCCACCAACGGCCCGTCAATGTGGTCTCGTGGGTTGAGGCAGTTTGGGCAGTAGGTCGGTTAAGTTGGGGACTAAGGGGTCTTTCCAGATTTAATTATGGATTAAGTGGTGTCGTTTTACGATCATTTAGACGACCTATATAAAGACTTTAGACCTCTAAATTCATTGATCCTAGTCATTGTTTCAACTCACCAAAGAAACCCAATTCCCTCTCAAATATTCTCTCTTTAGAAAGTGAAGAAGAAGAAGAGGGTTCAAGCTAGGTCAAGTCTCCATTGTTTCAAGCTTAGTAGGATTTGTAATCAAGGTATGATAGATTATTCATCCATGGATTCTTCCATCCATGGAGCCCCCTAGAATTCCCCAATTTGATGAAGAATTCCCCCAATTCAAGTTAGGGTTTCTTCAATATTGTGGGTTATGTAGTATGTTGATCTAATTGAGTGGATATTGATTGTTTATGATTGAATTAGTAGTAAATCATGTTATTATGATGAAATTACATGTTTTCTATGCCTAACCCTAGTTTAATTGATGAAATTGAAGTAATGTGGGTTTATGCCTTGAAGAGAAAAATTGAGGATTTAGAGATAATCTTCTAGGGTTGATGATAGGTATAGTAATTGTTTGAGAGTAAAAGTATATAGACATGAATTGAATTAGAATAAAGTATATGTGATGGACCATGATTTGAAATGCTTAAGATTGAGCCTTTATGATGATATATGATTATAATTGCTTAAGAATAAAGCATGCAATTAGAATGTCTTGTGATCTAGGCCTATGTGATGATTGTAAGAAGTAAAGCTTTGAGAGTAAGGCTTGTAGTTATGTATGTTGATTTCCTAGGGCTTTGAGAGTAAAGCTAATATGATGAATTACGAATGTTAAGGCTTTAAGAGTGAAGCTTGTAGGATAATGGTAGACTACTAGATATAATCGATGTGGAAGGACTTTACCCATCTAATCTACCTTATGAAGGTTTGATTGTATGAAGTGATAGAATCACTTGAGTTATGATGATATCCATGTCTAATGTTAGAATTCTAGATGTGATGATTGAATGAATGTCATGAACCTCAAGGAGGTAAAGTAGGATATTTATGCATGTTTTATGGAGTCTATGTATATTCTTTAAGAACACTTTGAGATTGAAGTGTCTATGATATGATGTTGTTCTAGTGTTGTTGAAAGGCTAGCCTCATATACACACTTATGCATGAATAAGATATGGTATGAAAGTTTCCCTCACATAGAATGAATCTAGGTTGAAAGACTTACTCACCTAAAATGAATCTAAGTCCAAGGACCATGAAATGTGATGAGGCTTGAGGTGATTCCCCAAGGACCTTTGTATTAGAGGGATGTGAGGTGAATTCCCTTATTCCTAAATAGATAAATATGAGGTGATTACCCATGTCATGATATGAGAAGTGTGTGGTGACTACCCTTAATATATGCCTTCTAAAACGAGGCAAGAGGTGAATACCCATTAGCCTTTAAAGTGATATGGAGGCTAATACCTATATCATATTATGATGGATATGAAGGCTAATACCTATATCTTATTATGATGGTCATGGAGGAGAATACCTATGATCCTTATAAAGTGATGTGGAGGCGAATACCTACATTACACCCTATTAGGACATGGAGGCGAATACCTATGATTCTTTATAATGAACATGGAGGCGAATACCTATGATTCCTTAATACGTATTATGTCATGAACAATGAATCGTATGGATTGTAGTTTGAAAGGCCTTCCATGATATGTATGACTAGAGGTGATTCCCTTGTCTATGAAATATGAGCTGACTATGAGATCAAAGAGATGATCAATATGTATGATGGCCAAAAAGGGGGTACTTAGCATGGGTGATATTATGGGGTCTTATCCATGCATTGCACAAGTATGCTTTGAGGTCACCTAGGAAGTGTTTCTCTTATCTGATGTATGCTTAGTTTGGATTGTTGCCCTAGTTGCCTTCCTTGATATGTTTGACTAAAGGTGACTGTTCCCTTGTCTATGAGCAATAAGCTAAGGATGAGATCAAAAGATGATAAGGAGGAATATAGATAGGTTGCGTATCTGGGAGAAGGTCAATACCTAAGTCTATTTTCCACTCTGGGGGAATACCGGGTAGATCATCTGGGAACACTTCCGGACACTCATTGACAACGGGGACTGACTCGAGAGAAGGGGTTTCGGCATCTACATCCCTCACCCTTATTAGATGGTAAAAGAAACCCTTAGAAATCATCTTTCTAGCTTTAAGATAAGAAACAAACTGACCCTTAGTTATAGTATTTCCTCCCTTCCATTCTAGGACAGGCTCATTTAGAAACTGAAACTTGACTACATGTGTTCTACAATCAAAAGAAGCATAACATGAGTGCAGCCAATCCATACCCAAGATAACATCAAAATATAGCATATCAAGCTCTACCAAGTCAGCAAGAGTAACTCGATGGGACAAGGAAATGGGACACTTCCTATAGACCCTTTTAGCCACCACAAAATCACCAACAGGAGTAGAGACAGAAAAGGGTTCTAACAACACATCGGGGAGCACATAAAACCTCATAGCCACATATGGCGACACAAAAGACAAGGTAGCACCGGGATCAAGTAAAGCATATACATCAAGTTGGAAAACTTTCAACATACCGGTGACCACATCCGGAGAACTCTCTTGTTCACATCTAGTCTGAAGATCATAGAAACGGTTTTGCTTAGGAGCATTGGAACCCGAACTACTAGGGGTAGCTTACTTTCCCTCTCTTCCTTTAGCCATAAGCATTGGGCAATCCCTCATTTTGGGACCACTTTTACCACAACCATAACAAATATCCGTGCCGGCTAGACGCCTACCATCGTGCTTCCTTCCACACTTAGTGCAATTAGACCTAGGCAATGAAGATCCACTACCATTACCTCCTTGAGGTTTAGGGCTAGACACCATATGTTGGTTGAACTTTGAAGGAGCATTGGAGGAACCTTGACCGGAAAACCTTTGTCGGAATCTTGGACGCCCTTGTCCATTGGACCTTGTGTTAGAGAAATTACCATCACCGGTCTTAGTCCTTTTTGCCTCCCTAGACCTTTCCTTGAGTTTTTCCTCCTCAATTTGTTGTGCATGTACCATGAGACGAGAGATGTCCATATCATGAATGAGCATTGCGGTTCGACACTCTTTAACCAGTGTTTTGGACACACCCGACACAAACTTACTCATCTCAGCCCTTGAATCGGCAACCATTGATGGAGCATACTTAGAAAATTGAGTGAACTTTAGAGCATATTCTCTCACACTCATACTCCCTTTTCGAAGGTTAATGAACTCTAGCAACTTGGCTTGTCTCATCTCAAGGGGAAGGAACCTATCAAGAAATGCGGCCTTAAACTTCTCTCAATCAAGAGGACCCGCATCTTCTGGCCTCCCTTCCTTCCATTGATTATACCAAATTTGAGCCACACCTTTCAATTGGTAAGCGGCCAACTTCACCTTTTCCACCGGCGTAACTCCCATGATCATCAACACCTTATAGAACTCATCGATAAACTCTTAAGGATCTTCCTCAACTTTGGAACCATGAAACTATAGAGTATTCATTTTTGTGAAGTCCCTCACTCTTGAAGCCGCCGAATTCACATTTGAGCTTGCGGGAACCACAACCTCCCTATTGGATTGGGCCTTCACCACTTGAGCTAATACTTGAAAAGCGGACCTAAACTCCACATTAGAAACATGCTCGACCAAAGGATCGACCGGAACTTGAGGAGCTTGGGGAGGAGCTTTTTGTTCTGCATTCTCCCTCACATTCCTTCTAGCATAAACTCTTCGGGTAGCCATATCCTGAAGAAAATTGGATTATTATTAGGAGAGAGACTTTTATAGAGTTAAACTTTATCGCACGACTTAAGAGTAATGAAAGAAGTGGAGTTCCCTAATCAGCTTGTAGCCTCTCATTCATAAATGTGGCGCGCTTAATACTCATGAACAACACTCTATTATACGTGGCTTATGAGACATCTTAGGACCATTCTAAACCTTGTGCTCTGATTACCAAGTTTGTCACGACCCAGGGGTGCACCCTAGATGTAACATGGTGTATAGAACCCCGAAGGACTCCATACAAGCCACTTAGCTCTCATAACATAAGAAATAGAACAATAAGAGTAAAAAAGTTCAAATCCAAAACATTTTATAAAACGATAAGCGGAAGTCTAAACGCTTTTCTTATCATAGCCATCTAATACAATAAAATGAAATTTGGGCCTAGCCCATACATCATGTCCAAAAGAGAAAATACATGAAAAGAAACTAAACAATAAGAGTCTGTCCTTGAAGCATGAGGACTCACCAAAGCTCGGGAATCAATCAAATCACCCACTAGCCACGAAACTGAGCACCCTAAATATCGGACCCTACATTTGGGAAAAATGTAGGCAAGAGTTCGCGTTAGTACAAAACAATGTAGCAAGTATGATAGCCATGCATAAAACATTTAAATCATGCTAAAAGGGACATTTCATTTAATGACATGCAATTGACCAAGCTAAAACATAACATGAAAAAGTTATAAAACATAAGTCATAAATCATGGTCAATGCAAGATAACTTCAGCTTTAAAACCTTTGAACTCATATGCGATACTTCTTGAAGTAACCTTAGTTCATTTTTACTTGTGGGGAAATTAGCCTTAACCTACATTGAGACCATGTAAGCTATAACATGGAATCCAGTGTCTACCCCACACCAAAAAAGGGTCCACTAGCTAATCAACCTATGGGGGCACATAGTTATGGGATAAGGAGATTGCAACTAGAAACCCGACCTCTACTACGGGAGAACTTCCATCTCATGAGATTGCTTTGGAAACCCGGCCTCTACTAAGGGAGAGCTTCCATCTCACTATCAATATCCACTCGGTTCTAAGCATAAATTCCCACGGAATAGTTATTTCTTACTTGACTTCATTACTCATGAAAAAGATCCCTTGGCCAACAAATTCAAGCTAGTTTCATTAAGATAGCTCATAGTCTTTGATTCAATTAGGTGAGAAAGCCTTTCAACGTAGGAATCCTTTCTATGTGAGAAAACCTTTCACATCATGCTAGTATGTGTTTTAGTGAGAATACCCTTTAACAACACAACATCATCATTAGTACTTTACTCTCAAAGCACCCTTAAAACATTTGCATAGATTTCATAAAATAATGCATAAGTCCATAATTTACCTCTTGAGGTCAAAACCCACTTTCAATCATAAACTCTTAGAAAACATGGGTTAGATATGGATTTCATCATAAATACATGTAAAGCTAGCAATACATGCTTAATTTCATAAAACTCTTCCTTGAAGATCAAAATCCCACACCATATGATTCATAACTTGAAAGCATGGGGATTACATGTGTTCATGGGGAAATCATCATAAAATCATCATGTATCATCAATTCATGTATAATAGATCATAATTCAATCATTTAAATCAATAATGAAAGGAACCCATGCTAATTGAAGAAAATCATAACTCAATTTGGGAATTCTACCTGTTGAAATAGAGGAATTTGGGAACTCTATGGATGAAAACTATCATACCTTGACTCCAATTGCTAGCCTTCAATGGAGGAATTGGAACCTTAGCTTGAAACCCTAGATGAATCCTTCTTCTTCAAGTTTCTAGATTGAAATATTTGGAGAGGAATTTGGTTTCTTTTTGTGAAATTGGAAGAATGAAGTAAATGGGTTAATTTGGGGGTTGAAAAAGCTTATATAGGTGTCCTAAACATAGGTAAAATGACATAGTATAGGAATTAATTAATTAGAAAAATACCCAACTGCCCGTGAAAAATAACTAACAACTGCCACCGACGGACCTAGTCGACGGACCGTGGTCTGAACCATGGCCCATCCTGGTGGACCGTCGTTTGGTTTCAGAATTATGGATTCTTGGGCCTCGAACCACGGACCCTGACCACAGACCGTGGACTTGGACCCTCAGACTTCACTTAGGCAGGCCAACCACAGACCACACCTACAATCCATGGTCCATTCCACGGGCCATGGGTGGCCGGCGTGGTCTTTCACCTGCAATATCTGGAAAGCTGCTTTTTGGTCCTTTTTGAATACAGGGTGTTACACTGACTCATGAATAGGGGTTTCAGAATCTGTATCACTAACTCGAATAAGTTGATAAATGAAACCCTTAGAAATCATTTTCCTAACCTTTAGGAAAGATATAAGCTGATCCTTAGGCACTCAATTTCCCCTTTTCCATTCTAAGATAGGTTCATTCGTAAACTGAAGCATAACAAGAGTGAAGCCAATCCATCCCAAGATTGACATCAAAGTCTAACATATCAAGATCTACTAAATCAATATGAGTGAATCTAGAAATATAGAAATAAGTTAATTTCTATACACTCGCTTAGCAACAATAGAATCACAAACAGGAGTAGAGACTGAAAGAGGTTCTAAAATAATATCGGGATAGACATATATATAAGGAGTCACAAAATAAAATGTAGCTCACAGATCAAGAAAAGTATAAACATCGCGATGATAGACTTCCAACATACCATTCACAACATCCGTAGAGTCCTCATGATCATGCCGAGTCTGGAGAGCATAAAACCTGTTCGGACGAGGAGCACCACCCGAACCAGAACCATAGGCTGAGCTTGCCTACCATCCTTACTCTTGCTATCTTGCATCGGAAAATCCTCACATTGTGACCACTCTTCCCACAACCATAGAAAATATTCTTACCAGCTAAGGATTTTCCCTAGTGAATCTTGCCACACTTTCGGCAAGCAGGAATAAAAGATCCACTATCACCACCTCCTTGAGGTTTAGGGTTAGACACCCTATCTTTGATGAACTTTACATCTAGAAAATTTGAAGAACGTTGACCGGAGAACTTTTTCGAAATTAGGGATGACCATGTTCACCAGACCTAGAATGAGAAAAGTCACCATCACTGGTCCTTGCCATCTTTGATTCCCTTCATTTGTCCTTTAGTTCTTCTTCTTCAATTTGTAGGGCAAGTATCATCAAATGAGAGATATCCATCTCCTTGATCAACATGGCAGTTTGACATTCTTTGACCACCATCTGGACACACCTGATACAAACTTGCTTATCCTTGCCCTAGAGTCGACAATCATAGTAGGAGCATACTTAGACAATTGAGTGAACTTCAATGGATTATTTTTCACACTCATGTTCCCTTGTCGAAGATTGATGAACTCAAGCACTTTTGCTTTCCTCATCTCAAGGGGAAAGAAATGGTCATGAAAATCCCATTAAGGACCCACATCAATTTTCCTCTCCTCTTTCTGTTGATTTAACCACACTTGAGCAACACCCTTAAGTTGATAAGCAGCCACGTCCACCTTTTCCACTAGTGTAAATCCCATAATCTTTATGATCTTATGAATTTCCTCGATGAACTCTTGGGGATATTCCTCAACTTTTAAACCCATGGAACTTTGGAGCATTCATCCTAGTGAAGTTTCTCACCTTTATCGCCATCATACCCACAATTGGGTTCAGGGGAGTAACGACCTCCCTATTAACTTAGTCCTTCATAGCTTTAGCCAATACTTGGAAAGTGGATCAAAACTCAGTATGTGACACTTACTTGGACAAAGGATCGATCGACACTAGATGAACCTCGGGATCCACATTGTCACCCGCATCCTTCTCACGTAGGCTCTTCAAGGAGGATTTTCTAAAAAGTATCAGACAAGAGTTAGAAGAAAGACCTTTAAAGAGTTTAACTCTATCGCATGACTTTAGAGTAGTGAAAGAAGTAAACTTTCTTAAATGCCTTGTCGCCTCCTATTTATAAATGTGACGCGCTTCACACTCATGAAAAAGACTCTACTCGACGTAGCTTATTAGAAATCTTAGGACTTTTCTAAAACCTGATGCTCTAAATACCAAGTTTGTCACGACCTAAAGTACACCGTAGACGTGACATGGTGAATAGGACCTTGGAAAACCCTAAACAAGCCACTTGGCATAAGCAGTACTAAGAATTTAAAGAAATACAAAATAATAGTCTCAATCAACATCGTTAATACTAAAGAGACATAGTAAAACTCATATGCAAAAATATTTATGTCTAACATTAGCCTCTACTATCATAGTACGTGACTTGGACAAACCCCTAGCTCATGAAGTAAGTGTGAAACTGAAATGACATTAAAATAAAGCAACATAAGTGGTATGGCTCTCTGAACATTAGGACTCACCAATCGTCAACATAGAATCAACCTACTAGCCACGTGCGTGTAGGGGAACGTCATACCCTATATTTTGAAACAATATAGGCATAATTATGCATTAGTACGATGAATGTTCTAAGCATGGGGAAATACATAAAAACTTAGGCATGACCATATGATGAGCTTTACCATGATATGCATGACCAATTAAACATAGTAAAACCCTTCAAAGAGAAATCGTAAATCATGAACAAGGTCAATGCATATTGACAACCATAGGAAAAGCATTGAAAAAACTTTTGAATAAAACATAGTTCAATTGTGGGATGTTGACCATTAACCGACAATAAGACCATATGAGCTATAACATGAAATTTGGTGTAACCCTCACACCAAAAAGAGAGAGTCTACTTGCAAAGGTAAAACTTCATATCATTCATTTATCCTAAAGTGGATCCACTAGCTAAGTCATTTAAGACAATCCTATGGTGGCACGTAGTTTGGGACAAGAGAATTGTTACCAAAGACCAAACCACTATCATTAAGGCCTCCATTCAAAATTTCTCTCAGTGCTAAGTAAATCACAATGGAAAAGATATATTCATAAATATATTAAATTACTAGGAAAGGTATCGATCAAAACTACCAACCAATCATAAGTTCATATTTAGAGTAGCTCCTTTCAAACCATGAATTCATATTAAGACACTTACCTTCCTATGCATCTAAATTATGATTCCATTCATATATGAGTAAATCTTTCATAATTCATTGACAGTTTACCTTAAAAACATCCTTTAGTAAAAAATAATCAATTTCATAAAACATGCATAGAATCATAGTCAATTCATAAATAAAAGTTCATAAGTTCATAGACATAATCAAGTATAAATCATGGTTCAATATGGAATCAATTGGTAAACATGTAATTGAATCAAATCATGCATAATAAGATCAAATAATAAGAATTGAATCATAATAAATCGGACCCATAACTAATAGCATGAAACCCTATATAATTTGGGTGAAATTGAATTGGAGTTTGAGTTTCTTTTGGAACCCAATGGAAGAAAGGGATCCATTAGTGAATTACCACATACCTTGGGTAATTAAGGCCCTAGCAATGGAGGAAGAGACCTTGAAGCTTAATTAAACCCTAACCTTGCTTGACAACTCTTGAGAGAGAATTGGAGAAGAAGACTTAAGGAAAATTGGGGAAACTAAGTGAACGAGAGGAATTAGGTTAAGTTTAAATAATAAAAAAAAGTTAAAATGGGTAGTTATGTGGTGAAAAAAACATAGTTTAAGGGTAAATGGGTCGGAAAAGACCAAAAACCCGCAATTAAAAACTATCGGACAATGTCTACGATTAGACCTAGGGTCCATAAAACTTTCTACGGACCATTTTGGTCAACCAAAGATCTGTTAATGGGGCTCATTAATTGGCCATAATTCCACGAGACCCTTACATGGGTCATGGAAGTTTCTGCAGTCCGTAGGACCTAGTCGTAGAACCTAGAAACCCTTCCAAAATTTCATTAAGTCTCAACAACTTCTAAAGGCACTTTCTATGTCCCGTAGGACTTATTATGACCCATCCTACTCGCTCATAGACAATCTTCAGAGACTTTTCATTTTCAAAACTCATCCAGCTCCTACGACAGCCTTCCTACAGTCTGTAGGTCGACTCATAGAAACTGCCTCAGTGCCTGAAACTTTTCCTTCCACACTCAATTTCTAATTTTGGAGATGTTAGAATATATCTCCCTTGGGAACATCCATCCTTGAATAAGAGTCAAGCTAGAATGAATAAAGTAGAGAGAGAGAGAGAGAGAGAGAGAGAGAGATCTAACAAATATAGGTTGGGAGTTTAAGAGAAATGAATAACTGAGGGTGTTAAGTTAACCCAGTTACGTCCACATAATATAGAGTATTGTACGTGAAATTAATTTATGGTTTCCATATGGAATACATTATTCCAGTAACAAGACAAACATAATTTAGAATTAAATGCACTTTAAAGTAAACTTTTTAAATGATCAAATGACTATTAGTTTGTGCAAACCACTCCTTATTCTAGAATAGTTGGTACTACCTATCTTATCATACATAGTAGATAGTACCCACTATACCAATTCGATTCACCCTGCTCTTTATTGTTACAGTTATAAAGTGTAGGCCGATGGACGCATATCTGCAAATACTATGAACACTGTAGCCTAATAATACAGCTTCTAACAAATAGTGTTTTGCATTTAAAATCTTGTATACCATACGAGAAGCATCACTAAAATGAAACCAACGACTGATCTACCATTGATATACTACGAATGCGCCCTCGCCACCCACCAATTAAATCCAAATTAATGACTGAATGGGGGGTAAATTAACTATCATACATGCTAAGTAATATCAAGTATGTGAATTTATTTGTAGGTGTACATCATGAAATAAAAGGTTGTATTTCATGCAGAGGGTACTACTGCTATAAATTACAAGTCCGAACAGAGGAGAAATCAATATTATTGCTATGTGGTAGATTGTTGCAGCAATTTGTAGTCAACATGTACATATAATTAAAAATAACAAGACTGAAATATTTTATATTATAACAATAAAATTTCATAAAGGAGATATTACAAGGTGTTGTTGATAGTGTCATGATAGGTGAATATAGAGGAGAGAAGGTAGGACAAATGGTTTTGCTTCCAGGATGATTCATTAGAGGCCCTAGGGATATGCGACGATACTATATGGATTTATGGCTTTGGTTCAAGAGTTTGGAAGACCAGATCCACCATAACATGTAACCTAGAATGGACAGAGATTCAAGAAGAATTATGCCTTGGACTGATCGCGAAAGATAGATCAGATTCGGTGACCAAGTGTTTAGAGACAAATTGCAAGACCTTAAAGACCAAAATTTCAAATAAAGTTTTACCCTTAATTTTGCACATGTTTTTTGTGGTGGAATTACCAGAAGAGAGGCTTACCACATATACAATTCTTGCTAATTTTTAAACTAATGATAAGCATTCAGAATTGAATGAGTTAGTTGTAAGTCATATGATAGATGGATCTTGTGGTTTAAAGCATCAAACAAGCCCCTGCATGAAGGACAAACAATGTAAGATTCACTACCATCGAACATTTAACAATAAAATAATACAAGGAAAGGATGTATATCCCATTTATAGGAGAAGAAATGTTGGGAGAACAAGTGAGGTTCGTGGAGTGAAGATTAATAAACAATGGATTGTGTCTTATAATCCATATTTACTATTGAGATATAATTACCACATTAATGTGAAAGTCTGCTCAAGAGTTAAATCAATAAAGTATCTCTACAAGTAAATATAAAAAGGGAATGATAAATGTGTGATTTACATAGAGTCTTGACAATAACACCTAGGAATTTGGAAATTTGAAGTTGAAAAGAAAAGTTTCATTTTTGGCACTTTGTAAAAAATTTGACTGACTTTAGGTTCTATGGTTGGTGTCTACAACCCATAGAAAGTCCTACGGACCATAGGAACCAAATTATGGAAATTGAAGAATCCTCGGGTTCCAGTACTTGGTTAAGGACGACGAGGACGGTCCGTAGGAATTCTTACGGACCGTAGGTTGACTCCTAGGTCGACCAGTAGCACCTGTCTGACATTTTTTAAGTTAAGTTTATTTGGTCCTTTTCCTACCCTTTTTAACTTCTAAACTACGTCATTTTGACCCTATAACTAAACCCCACAAACAATTTTACTTCTAGAAAACTACACATTCCCTTTCATTCCCCAAAAACTCTCAAAAGCTCTTAAGATTTTCTCTCCAAGTTCTCTCCAAGGCTCCTAAAGGATTTCTAGGGTTCTTCAAATCTTCTTTCTTCCTCAATTTGCTAGAATTTTTTTTATCAAGGTATGTGGAAAGTTCATCAATGAACCCCTTTCATCAATTTATTCCCAAAGATTTATCCAAAACTCCTTTATGAATTCAATCTAAATTCTAGGGTTTTGCATGGTTATGAATGGGTTCAATTATTTTTGGCTAAATTCAATCTATATGACCTTATTATGCATGCATTGAGCTGCATTGAATGTTTTTAATAAATTTCATATGAACCCATATTCTGTACTTATATTATGATCATGAATTACGCTTTGGGACTATGCAAGCAACATTGAACTGTGGAATTTATGACTATAATATGCATTTAGGAATGCTTTCCATGTATATATACTTTTTATGTATGATTGATTATGAAGTCAAGTATAGATGGAATGAATGATTTGTGAATAGAAAAAAATAAGACTTAAAGGATGCTTTCTAATGAAGTGTCAATATGCTTTTCATGAACTAGGTTGCTTCCGACTGAAGTATTCTTATATGAAATATAATCATGATTGATATGCTTAGATTAGTGTCTTGATGAACAAGTTTATGAAGTCATGATTTGCTAAGGAGCTACTCATAAGTATAATGCATTAATTCTGTGAGGAGTTGTACTAAGCACCGAGCGGACTAGAGGCAATTACCCATGTCCAATAAACTCCGTATCACTGTAGGATAGGCCGAGTGTTCATGAATGTAAGAATAATAAAGGCGAGTACCCAGATTTTGAATGTTTTTTGTCTTGAGAAGGACTAGTGGCAAGCACCCAAGTCTTGAAGTTATGAAAATGATCCTTAATGTCCTGGCAAGATCTTTAGGGCCCTCTTTGATATGGTAATACATTTAATTCTGGGATAATCTCTCATGGTTATATGTCGGTTAATGGTTTCTCCCACACATTAAAATGAAATGGTCTAAACTCACGACATGATTTCCTATAGTTTGACATTAACCTTTTTCTCATGATTTATGATACTAGCTTATTAAGATTTGATATTGTTTTACTTGGTCATGCATTACTACATTTTCAAAATTATCATGATTTATGCTTAGGTTTTTATGCATGTTCCCCATTTTCAGTACATTCAAAGTACTGATACAGATTGTGCCTTTATTATTTTAAAATATAGGGTTTGTCACTTCTCCACCTGATTGTTGTTAGATTGGATTTATTAGTGGTGCTTGCTAGTGCTGAGTCCTCATTGTTCGAGGGTTGGATCACACATACCAGTTTATTTCTTCATGTCATTTATATTTCAGATTTATTCATGGTTTAGGGGTTTATCCTAGCCACATCTATGTAGTAAAGGCTTATGTTAGACTTAGTATAGCTTCCACATTCAATGCTTTGTATTAAAGATTCTCTTATGTTGAAATGTTATGATTTAGACTTCTTTAAATTTATGGTTGATTTCATATTATATATCTTTATCTTACGTCATTGCTTGTGTCAAGTGGCTTATTTGGGGTCTCTTAGGGTCCTATTTACCATGTCACACCTAGAGGTACTTTGAGCTGTGATAAACTTGGTATTCAGAGCAACATGTTTTAGAAAGGTCCTAGGAAGTGTGACAAGCCATGTTGAGTAGAGCCTTATTCATGAATGTGAAGCGTCCCACATTTATGAATAGAATGCTATAAGGCGTTGATGAAACTTTACTTCTTTCATTACTCTAAAGTCGTGCCATAGAGTTTATCTCTATAAAGGTCTTCCTCTCCTAACCCCTGTTTATGCTTTTCAGAATATGCCTCCACGAAAGAATCCTGTGAGAAGGGAATGTTGGTGAAAATGTGGAGCCTAAGGTTTCTCAAGTGTCGATTTACCTTTTAGCCGAATAAGTAAGTTTGTATTGTGTGTGTCCGAGATGGTGGTCAAGTAATGTCGTACTACCATTATAATCAAGGATATGGATATCTTCTATTTGATGATACATACCCAATAAATCAAACAAGAGAAGGCTAGAGATTTAAAGAGGGAAAGAACAGACAAAGGTGATTTCTGGCATTCAAGGTTCGGTGGAAATAATCTTTCTCAAGGTAATAGTTCTAGTGGGAAAATTATATCCGAGTGTCAAAGGTGTTGGAAAATTCATCCAGGGATTTCTAGCCTGTTATAATGCATGTTTTGGTTGTGGAAAGACAAGTCATAAGATAAGGGATTGTCCTTCAGTTGTTAGGAATGAGGTAGATAATCGTCGACGGGATCACAAGGGTTCTCTAGATGCGCCAATCGGTAAGTGTGGGTATCTCAGTTTGTTGTGATGCATTGCTTGACTTAGGTTCTTCGTTGGGTATGGTGTTACTCAGCTATTGTTCTTGAGGTTTGATAATGCTCAAATCACCCTTCAAAACCAATTAAAAAGGTGAGTGATCGTAGTTAGTTAAAACCCACGAAGAGTCGGGGTCGAATCCCACAGGGAACAGTATATCGTGGAGAATTCTTTATCGAGACATTTGGATTTTAAATCAGCTCATTTGGAATAGTAAGAACAATAAGGTGGATGGTATTGCCAACTTAATATAAAGTTTTTGTTATCAATTATCGCAACTAAACTACGATTTAAACGAAATAAAAAATTAACAAGCAATCTAGGGATGCGAGGATTGGAAATCAATGTCATATAGGAGTAAATGTGCTTCTCCATAGTGATGTACATACATGAATAGGCTACGTCATCTTCATTGACGCTAATCATCTTTCGATCTCAAAGCATTTATGCATAGAATCTCCTTTCGGTCTCATCTAATGCAAATTCTTAACAACCCAATACCTTACTCTATCCCCTCTTTCAAGAATAGGACAAATAGATCCAACTCATAATCTATCTTTCGAGCAAGTCAAGGACATCAAACATAAATTGCTAGTATTGAACTAATTGCCCACTCCAATTAATCTCTTTCAAGCATCAATCGGAGATCGGAAGTAGGAATTAAGTTTGAAACCTTAACCCTTAAGATAACCCCATGATAATTAGACCAAATTCATGCATGAACATCAACAAAAAAGAGCATAACACAATACCTACAACATTAAATTAACACCCAACCCCATTAGAGCACCCCTAGATCTTGGGGTTTTAGCCACCCATCACAAAAAGTTACAAAGTTATACCTTCCATGAAAAGTAGACATGGGTAGCTTGAAATCAAGAAATTAAGAGTAAACCCACTTTGGATTTTACTTCAAATGATCGAATTCAAGATTCAAACTGTAAGACCCCCAGAAGACTAGAAAAAGTGTTCTAAAAAGTAAAATGTTCTCTCAAAAATTTCACCTCAACTTAGTTTTTCAAGACTGTACTCGAACTCGCTTAAAACTCTACCATTTGGGCTATTAATATTTTACCAAAATTTGGCCTAAAAATCCACTTCGCAACCAACTCGGCGACATTAGTTGGGCTCGCCTAGTTCACTCGGTGAATCACCTTTCATTCCCTAGATCGCTTTTGTGATTCTCTAGGCTCCAGGTGTTTGAACTTTAGTTGGCAAACTAAATTGAGTCAGCCTTTCACGTTCCGTGCATCATTGAATACCACCTTAGTTCACCATTTGAGCATTAAATCTGTGCCTAGCACATTATCAGAGTTGGTGATGTCTTGCAAAGTCGGTGATCCGGCCTTCATGCTGGGTGATCAACAATGTTAATTTTGCACTTATTTTGTAGTTTTTACTATTCTTTCAAGCTTTAGTCCACGTCTTTCTCTATTTCCTTAGTAGATGCAAATCATAGATATTTGATTAGAAAAGGACATAGTTAGGCATTGAGAACACCGATTATTGAGCTAAATAGACCTTAAATGAGTGAAAATCTACCACTCATCAAGTTTGATCTTGAGGTCCTTGTAAAAACTTGTTGGCATTTACTTATATTGCTGGTTTTGTGTTTGTTAGACTTTGATGTTATGCTTGGTTTTGAGGGAACAAGCCCGAAAAAGCTAGTGAGGTCTGCTCCCAAGAAGGAGATGGTATGCTTAATGGTTGAGGTAGTGTAGGTGGAACTGTTTGGAATTTTGGAAGGGTTCTTTTGTTATGGATTGGTATGTGGAAGGCCGAAGCTGATAAGATATCCTAGTACCCCTATCTCTTTCCTTTCCTTGTAGTTTTAACTTGAGGCATTAGTTCTTCATGTTCACTTTTTTGGATTCAAGCCTTTTATTCACTCTTATGTTTCCATATACATGCATGTTCATTAAAACTTTATTTTTGAGTTGTGATTTAGCTTGATTGATTACTCCTTGTTTATGTGAATTTTTATGTGATTTGCATTCATGTTGGGTTGTTAGATCTCTTTTTTGTATCCTATTTCATGCTAGCTTGAGTCCCATTCATGGATGAATGTTCCCAGGGGAGATATTATAACACCTCAGAATTTGGAAATTTGAAGTTGAAAAGAAAAGTTTCATTTTTGGCCACAAGACCAATCTACGGATCATAAAAGGTTCTACAGTCCATAGGAGGCAGTCATAGAAATGGTCCTGAGAGTTTCAATGATTTTGGGTTTCTGAACTTTTCCTACGGACCACCACGACGGTCCGTAAATAGCCCTACAGACCGTAGAAAAGTGTTCATAGAAGGGGCCCCAGACTTACTAAATTTTTTGACTGACTTTAGGTTCTACATTGGTATTTACGGCCCGTAGGAAGTCCTACCGACCGTAGGAACCAAATCTTGGAAATGAATAATACAAAGGTTTCAATACTTGGTTCTATGGATGACCAGGATGGTCCTTAGGTCGACACGTAGGACCTGTCCGACATTTTTTAAGTTAAGGTTATTAGAGTCTTTTCCTACCATTTAATTTCTAAAATACACCATTTTGACCCTATAACTAAATCCTATAAATGATTATTTTTAAAAAACTACCTATTCCCTTTCATTCCCCAAAAACTCTCAAAAGTTCTCAAGGTTTTCTCTTCAAGTTCAGTCCGAGGCTCCTACATGATTTCTAGGATTCTTCAAATCTTCAAGGATTTATTCCTCAAATTGCTAGGGCTTTGTTATCAAGATATGTGGAAAGTTCATCAATAGATCCCTTTCATCCACTGAGTCCCAAAGATTTCTCCAAAACTCCTTTATGAATTCAATCTAAATTCTAGGGTTTTGCATGGTTATGAATATGTTTAATTATTTATGGTTAAATTCAATCTATGTGGTCTTATTATGCATGCATTGAGTTGTATTGCATGTTTTTGATGAATTTCATACGAACCCATATTATGTGCTTATATTGTAATCATGAATTATGCTTTGGCACTATGTACACAACATTGAATTGAGAAATTTGTGACTATAATATGCTTTTAGGGATGCTTTACATGAACCCATACTTTGTATGTATGATTTAATGAAGTCAAGCCTTGATGGCAAACATTTTTTGTGAATTGAAAGGATTAAGACTTAAAGGATACTTTCGAATGAAGTGTAAACATGTTTTTGATGAACTAGGTTGCTTCCGATTGAAGTATTCCTATATGAAATATGATCACGATTGAGATGCTTAGATTAGTGTCTTGATAAACAAATTTATGAAGTCTTGATATGTTAAGGAGCTACTCTTAAGTATAATGTATTAATTCTATATAGAGTTGTACTTAGCACCGAGCGAACTAGAGGCGATTAGCCATGTCCCATAAACTAGGTGCCACCGTAGGATAGGCCAACTGTTCATGAACGTAAGGAATATAGATGCGAGTACCCAGCCTCCAAATGCTTTATGTCTTGAGAGGGACTAGTGGTGAGTACCCAAGTCTCGAAGTTATGAAAATTATCCTTGAAAATAGGCCGTTAAATCCAAATTATTTATCGGGGGTACCCTGACGAAGTGAGTTGACCACTGGATGGTCAATGCTCCTTAACTTCCCCCAACCCGAGTAGTCCACTTGGGTCACCGGTCCACTTTAATAAAGCCCTCTCTAAGTCAACTATAGTAGAGTAAATCCAAAACCTTGATTTAGCACATTGACCTAAAACGCCAAACACTCAAGGCGTGTTGGGCCTATTTGAAAGACCACCTTGAGTCCAAAATGGCTTCCGGCCTAAACGAACAATCATACTTGCGTGTTTAAATTTGAATGATGTATATGTCATTTGCCAAATCATTATCCCTCAAGGTTGGGGGTTTATCTTAATAGCTTAATCTAGGTGAAGAAGGATCTTTACAAGCTACCATCTGATGAGTCGGGGATTTCAACTCATTTAGGGCTTAATATTCTGAGTTTTAGTGTCCTCAATGCCTATTTTATGCTCGAAGCTGATGCTAAAATGCTAATTTGCAGCAATGAAGGTAAAAGAGCAAGGCAAGGGCATTACCGGGGAAAAAGGAGCGAAAAAGCTGGAGAAAAGCAAGGCTGCTACTCGTCAAAGCCTCGCCGCGTGGACCTTCAGCTCGCAAAAAGTTCCAGCAGGACAGCCCATGGGTAAGACCAACTCAACAAGCAAATTTATAGTTTGGCGACGCGCCGAATGGATTGACGATGTTGACCTTGATCGTCTAAAGTCACAGAAGAGAGATGGTGAAAGGCCAAGCCAATAAAGCAATAGAAAGGAGCACTCGGTGCATCGCCGACCAGGTCGGTGAAGCCCGACTTATTTCACCGAGTGACTCCGATGCTGAAATTTTGGGGAACATATAAATGCAATTTTCAAAAGAAAAAAGAGAGTTCCCACATTGTCCAAATCTGGGTTTTAGATCCTCAACATTCTAAATATTGTTTTTACACTTTTGAGTAGATTTTTAGGGTTTGCTTGATTTTAACTTCAATTTGAGCATTTGGAGACTTGTTGATTGTTTTCCAACTAGATGGAAAACATAGTTAGTAACAATTTCTTGTTCTTTATTATGTTTGGATAAAACCCATATTCTTGGGGGTGTGATTATGTAGTTGAATGTTTCAATTAGCTTATGAGTGTTAGTATTTATTGATTTCATTGTTGATTTGAAGTGGGTTCAATTAATAGTTTGAGTTTTAACTGATGAATTGTAGTTGCAAATGCAGTTCTAGTTCAGCTCTCTAAGCTTGCTTGAGAAAGGAGTTTTAGAGTTAAAACTATTAGTTGATGATTGTAGTGATTGTGTTATTGCAGATTTAGCTTGAGAAAGTGTGTCTAAATGCAACCCTACTACTCTAGCTTGAAAAAGTAGATTGATTGAGGTATTGGGCTATTTATATATGTTGTGCTTGTCGAGGTATGAAAGAACACACTTGATTCGTGATAGTTGATTGAGAAATGACTATTGCACCTAAAGCCTAGCCTACCCACTAATATTCAACGAATTTTAGTAAATAATAATTACACATTTTGGGAAATTGGCATTCAATTTATCACTCCTAAGAAATCCCCTCTACTTGTTTACTCCTGGTTATTCGTAGTTGTTAATGGTTCACCCAATCCCCTCATTTGACATTGATTATCAATACCTCGTCATCTACTTTATTGTTGCAAAAATGTCTACATCTACAAACGATTAGAATACCATTTTACTTCGTAATCGAATTATTTACCGTATCACTCCCTGTGGGATCGACCCCAACTCTTAGTTGGGTTTATACTTGTTAGCGACCACCTACACTTAGAATCAGATAAAGTGTAGTTGAGCGTTATAAAAAAATGGCGCCGCTGCTAGGGAGTGGTATTTAGAATTCTTTTAGTGAAGTTTAGTTGTGAACTGATTTTGTTGTAGTTGAATCAACTTATTTTTGTTCTTTGTTGGCTGCTCTTAAGGAGGTGAAGAGATGAGTGTTAACAGAAGCAATGGTAGCCAACTTGGGTACAATGATGACATCTGTAATTTGCACGATGTCAATGAAGATCAGTCGGGAGGTGTGGGTGCTATTCGATTGCCTCCGACTATAGGCATTGCGGTGTTTCATGTGACCAGCACTATGTTGCAGTTGTTGCAAATGAAGGGTCTCTTTGGAGGTCTTGCTACTGAGGACCCTCATGACCACATCCAAAACTTTGTGGATGTGTGTGGGCCATTTTCTTTCAAGAACATCACTCAGGAGTCGGTCCAACTTCGTTTGTTTCCTTTTCTCTAACGGGGGAGGCAACGAAGTGGTTGGCCGATCTACCAAGGGAATCAATCACTTCTTGGGAGGAGCTCACTTATACATTTTATGTAAGGTTTTTCCCTCCCCCTCGAAGATGGTGAAGTTGAGGGATAATATTCAGAACTTTAAGCGAGTGGATGGTTAACGTATTCATGAGACATGGTTGAGGTTTCAGAAATTACTGCTCCAATGTCCAACTCATGGACTCCCAAACAATGTGTTGCTACAATATTTCTACCGAAGCCTAGATTCTGTCAACAAGGGTATCACAGACCAGCTCGTTCGAGGAGGAATCATGCAACAACTGTTTGACATAACATCTACTCTTTTTGATGAGATGACAAAAATCAATCTTGCATGGTACACTAGAGAAGATCAAGTGTCTCCTTTGAACTTTGGGATGACAAAGGAGCAAATGGAAAAGAACCAAGAGCGAGATGAAAACATGGCCAAGATGATGACCCAAATGGACCTATTGATGAAACATGTCATGGGAAGTGGTTCTAAGGCTGTGAATGTGGTCGGAGTTAGTGGAGTAAATCCTGATGAAGTGCACTTTGAATATATGTACAATGAAGAAGTGCATTTCTTAGCAAATCAGGGAGGAGGTTTCGGTCCGAACTATCCAAGGCCGGGTGGGAATCAAGGTTGGAACAGGGATCACGATGACGGTTTGAGAGTCCGAGACAGGGAATGGCGTGATCGTGGTACGAATTGGAGAGAGCGGGATGGTGCCAAAGAATGATATGTACCTCCCCATGAGCGTCAAAAGCCAAAAGAGCCAAGGGCTGATCCTAAAAATTTCCTCACCTAAGATATGCTTGCACGCATTCTCATCGGACAAGGTTCTAAAGGAAATTAAAGATGACATCTCTTCTCTGAACCAAACAGTTACCTCACATTCGGTATTGATTAAGCAGCTGGAAACACAGATGGATCAAATCTCGGCTCATTTAAATTTAAGACAAAAAAGGATAATTACCGAGTGATACCATGGTTAACCCAAAGAATGAAGCTTGAAAGCGTGTCTTTGTCGTGCCACGATGTTAAATAAGGCGCTTCTTGGGAGGCAACCCAAGTTTTAATTTTTAATTTTGTTGTTTGAATAACGGTTGTTATATGTGCAACTTGAAAATTTGAAATTTGGGAGAAATAGGCAATTAGGCGAGCTCAGGTACCATTTGGTGAGTCGCCAAACAGATCGGCTAGCCCGATGGGGATCTCCTTTTTGGCCTACCAAAGGTTTGGAGTTCAGGTAACTTCGGCAGGAAAAAGAGCCATTGGGCGCATTGCTGATTGGGTCGGTGACATAAGTAACATCGCCGATCGAGGCACGAACTGAAGGGTCAAAAGGCTTCCCAGCCGTTTTAAATTCAAAACTCTCCTTTATTTCACATTTTTTGACTCTTGCGCTTTTACACTTCCATTTTAGATCACATTTTACTTGGTATTTTCGTGTGGGGATCGTTTGCTTGGTGGAAATTTGGATTTTACTTTCGTACTTGCTCGTCTGATTTTTGTTTCTGTCTACTTTTGAGGTTGGTGTCCTGAACTTACTTTACTTTTGTGCTATAATCGAAACATGTGCATTTAATTGATGGATCTGCTGTTTACACTTGTGTGGTTAATTGATTAGTTGATTATTATTGGGTAATTCGATCGTGTTGGATTTTGGGCTTATTTAAATTTGAATTGTGAGTCTAAATTGATTGATTGGCGGTTATGCATGTTGGGTTTGGTATGGGTGAAGTCTGAGTAACCCGAATTGTATCAATTGACTGAATTTGCCAAAAGATAGAGCGGGTGATGTCATTCTTAAGGGTAAAAGACGTTGATTGGTTAATTTTAGACAAATCGAGGGGAGTCTTAGTACCCCGGGGTCGATATTGATGTGGGTCTGGGTTTAATTGCATATAGTAGGGCTTTAATTGTTGTGGTCTAAATTTTGAAAATTGAAAGTCTGGGTAGAAATCTGGCACGAGAGGCAGTTTGGAGAGCTTAGTCGAGCTCACTGAATGACTCGGTGGTTCGCCAAATGTATCTGAACTCGCAATTTTTACACTGAAATTTGAGTGGAAGCCTTTCTAACATTCAGCGATACGCTTGTGCTCACCGAGTTACTTTGGAGACTCGCCGAATGTCTTTGTGATCGCCCTTTTTCAGCCCAATTTTTGGTAAATCATTCTGTGATTTTCGGCAAGCTACCCTTGGCTCAATGAATGAATTCGACATATCACCGACTGACCCTGGACCTCACCGACTTGTGCAGATTTTGTGCATTTTTGTTCTGTTACTTTCGGCGACCCCGATAAATCTCTCTGAATTAGTTCAGTGACTCGCCGAACTAGTCGGCAAGTTTTTCTGCAACTTTTAAACCTTGATGTTTCATTGACCTTTTTCTAATGTATTGGTTCGATATGTGTTGTTTTGCAGATATGGACAGACCTAAAGTTCCAGAAAGGAACCAACCACCCTGGAAGAGAGCGCAGGGAGTAGTTATTTCTGAGGGGGCTGCCCCGTAACAAGAAAAAAAACCCAAACTTCCTCCGACAGAGGGAAAGGCACAACTAAATGGAAGGGTCCTGCAGAGCCGAGTCTGGCTGAGTACAACTCCGAAAGCATTGGCATCTATGACACCCACCTCACCACTTCAAAATCTGATCGTCTGGATACTTCGGGGTCTAGAATTCCAGCCTCTATGTCCGAGCCAGAGGATGATGAGACTCCTCAGAAGAGATGAGCTGAGCTGCACTTCGAAGCAATGCATGATCCGGCCAGACTACCGGTTACTCCTCCACCACCTCCACCTCCAGTACAAACTGTTGAGCAGGCACCAACAGTGCCCCCGATACAGGAACCTCTAGCACGATTGATGAACAAACTTAAGACTGTCTGGTTGAGGATGATTCTAGAAGAAAAGAGGATGTCTACTGAGTAGTGGTGGACAGGTATCAAGATGTGTGAGACACCATTCAGTTCCATAAGTTTGAGAGATTCACACAGCCCGAGGCTCGTACATACCTTCTTGGGTCTCGTAATTCTACGCAGAGTACGGGAAGTTGGTCCCAAAAGGAAAGAAGAAGGCCAGCTCATTCGCACCAGTTGATCTGTAGTGGTGCGAGGTAAAAAGGTTAAATGCAGCAGTACATATATAATAAGGTCTTGGGGTGTAGCATGAACGTGATCCATTTCTTGGCGGACCGGTTACAAAATAAGACCCTAGATGACCTAAAAGAGTGGCTGGGTCCTTTGATTTCTGATATCACATCGTTGTGGATCGAGCCAAGGGTACAGATTGAGAAGAAAGACCTAAATATAGCTGCGTGATACTGGTTCGGATTTATTAGCAACACACTAATGCCATCCCAGAACGAGTAAATACTCCGACATTCGAAGGCAGCTTTGTTGGGTTCTATTATTGACTGGGATAGACTAAATCTCGGGTTAATCATTGACCAGGAGATGGCCATGAGTGCCAAGCAGAGCAAGACATCGCTACCTTTCCTGGTGCTGATCATGGATTTGTGATGGCGTGCTCGAGTGCCATTTGTGGCGAAGAAGGATGTGGAAGTGACTCCTACTTCCTCTACTGACATCCGAAGGATTGAGGCCGAGTACACCAGTGACGAGACTGAGAGGAGGAGAGCAGCACCAGTGGACACGTCCCTGGATGGTGATGTAGAGATGCTGGAGACAAATACAACCCCTCCCACTCAGGACGGTGAGCCTTCAGGTACCCGTAGTACTACTACTACTACTCCTTCTTTGTCTGCTGCTTCTACTACTACTGTTGATGGTGTTGCCCGCCCCCCATTGACACAAGTGATGGTCTACAAGATGGGCCATCTAGCCCAATCTGCTGATGTACATGCTTCATAGGTCGAGGCAGCCGTCCCCGGGCTGATTGAGAGGGCTATTATTGCTACTCTAGCTCCTATATGAGTTGAGTTGCGGGAGCACCGGGAGTTGATCACCGCACATGGCCTAGCCTTAGACGCCCTCACGGTGCGAGTTGAGGCATGTGAGCAGGGAGGTCGCCAGTCAGCTGATGTCACGACCTTGAGAGACGATGTATCTAGTTTGAGACGTGACGTGGATGAGCTCTAATCCACGGATATGTCTATCTTGTTCGGCACTGTGGACCTTCCTGAGGTTCCGAGTACAGAGATGCCAGCTATTTCTGAGATCCCTCCAGCTACTATGATTGAATATCCTGTTATAACTGATGATGATGCCGAGTCGGACGCTCCCGAGACTAATGAGAAGGATCTTGGGACCCGTGATGTAGCTGTGTATGATGACCTGGAAGATCTAAAGGGTGCGATGGTGCAGACGACCATGGAAGCCTCTCTTCGGGACACTTCGATGATTGGCTCTAGTGGAAAAAAGGATGGAGATGAGTCGGGCACTGATGTACAGATTGAGAGAGCCCCAGATGTGCAACATTTACGTCAGGCTTAGCCTGATAGGGGGATCTTAACTCTTTTTTTGTTTAACTTTTGAGACAGTATTTTATTTTGCATTGAGGACAATGTTAGATTTTGTTTGGCGGGGTGAGGTATCTTCATATCTACCTCTTTGGGTTGCATTTAGATTTTTTTTTTATGTTTATTTTTGTGACTGTTGGTTTTTAATGTCAATATTGGTTTTTGATTCGAATGAAAATTCACCTCTCGACTTTTGTGTTTGTGAATGTGGCTGTTCTCGTGCATATTTGAGTATAAGTTGCGATCAATACCGATGACTTAAATAGTGCTCTTGATTGAACAATATGTTTGTGCAATTCCAATGAGGCAACATTTGATTTGCATAAGTCATGTGTGAACTCTTAGCATCTCATTGTGACTAGCCGATTGTTGAAATGAGTCTTGTGATGATCGTTGCACGCATGCTAAATTTGTAGAATGTTGATAGATGATTGTGTTGAATGTCGGGTGTGGTGAGATTGTCTTGAAATATATGCTTGGTGATACCTAGAACTTTCCCGGTTGGTCCAATTGACTAATGTAGGTGAATCATAGAGATGATCTTAAGCACAAATTTTGGAGAGTGAACCAAATTGCCACTATACCTATTTGTGACAACCTTGTGAGAGTGTGAACCTAGCTTGGCACCATTTGAGCCTAACCTTTTCTTGGGATGAAACATGAACACATTTGACCTCTTTCCTCCCCACCTAAAACCATCTTGGAGCATTGGACCGTTTGAATATCCAACTTAGGCCAAAAGCCTAAGTTGGGGGTGGTTGGGGGTGTGGTGAAAAATGAGGAAAGTCAAGAAGTGTGAGAAATTCACCCTTGAAGGATGGTGTTGAAAAAGATGGAACCCCTCCATATAAAAAAAAGGAGAAGAAAAAAAAGAAGAAAAAGTTTGAAGAAGAATGTGCAATAAGACTTGTGCATGGATAAAAGAAATGGGGTGTCCAATGCTTGAAAGAAATTCGCGTGGATTGTGAAAATCAAAAAGAGCAAAAGAAAAGGAGAAGAATTAAAATACAAGCCATGCTTCATGAAGGTAGAAGTCACTAAGCCAAAATGATCATACCTTTACCCTCAGCCACGTTAGAAGCCTTGAAAGACCTTAGTGATCTTGATTGAGCTGAATGTCATGTTAATTGTAAAATACGGGCAAGCCTATGTGTAGAATCATACATGTGTTTATCTTTAAGAGTGTGAGAGTTGACTTTGATTCCTTAATTCTAAAATCTTGATGAGCTTTTTGTGGGTATGGAATCATTCTTGATGTGAGGGCATTCAAATACTTTTCTTGAGCTTGAATTTACATTTGAAGCAGTTATTGTGATCTTGATCTCTATATGATAATGGCTAGTCACAGTTTGAAACTTGTAGTGCACAATTGAAAATTGCATGAGTAGATTGAACCTCGTATGCATTCATGTTGAGTCTCAAATAGCACTATTTGTAGACATCTCTGTTGAACTGATTGATCTTGTATTTTACTTGAGGACAAGCAAAAGTTTAAGTTGGGGGTGTTGATGAGTCAGGGATTTTGACTCATTTAGGGCTTAATATTCAGATTTTTAGTGTCCTCAATGCCCATTTTATGCTCTAAACTGATGCTAAAATGCTAATTTGCAGCAATGAAGGCAAAATAGCAAGGCAAGAGCATTACCAAGCAAAAAGGAGCGAAAAAGCTGAAGAAGCTGGAGAAAAGCAAGGTTGGTATTCACCAAAGCAACTCGGCGAGTCGCCGAGTGGATCTTCAGCTCGCCAAAAGTTCCAGCAGGCCGGCCCATGGACAAGACCAACTCGGTGAGAAAATTGATGGTTCGGCGACACGCCGAAGGGATCGGTGATGTCGACCCTGATTGCCTAAAGTCACAGAAGAGAGGTGGTGAAAGGACAAGCCAAGAAAGCCATCGAAAGGAGCACTCGGCGCATCGCCGACCAGGTAGGCGAAGCCCGACTTATTTCACCGAGTGAATCCGATGCTGAAATTTTGGGAACATATAAATGCAATTTTCAAAAGAAGAAAGATTGTTCCCACATTGTCCAGTTCTGTGTTTTTGATCCTCAACATTCTAAATATTGTTTTTACACTTTTTGAGTAGATTTTTAGGGTTTGCTTGATTTTGAACTTCAATTTGAGCATTTGGAGACTTGTTATTTGTTGCCCAACCAGATGGAAAACATAGTTGGTAACGATTTCTTGTTCTTTATTATGTTTGGCTAAAACCCTCATTCTTGGGGGTGTGATTATGTAGTTGAATGTTTCAATTAGTTTATGGGTGTTAGTATTTACTGATTTTATTGTTGATTTGAAGTGAGTTCAATTAATAGTTTGAGTTTTAATTGATGAATTGTAGTTTCAAATATAGTTCTAGTTCAGCTCTCTAAGATTGCTTGAGAAAGGAGTTTTGGTTTAAAACTATTAGTTGATGATTGTAGTGATTGTGTTATTGCAGATTTAGCTTGAGAAAGTGGGTCTAAATGCAATCCTACTAATCTAGCTTGAAAAAAGTAGATTGATTGAGGTATTGGGCTGTTTATATGTGTTGTGCTTGTCGAGGTTCGAAAGAACTCGCTTGATTCGTGATAGTTGATTGAGAAATGGGCATTTCACCTAAAGCCTAGACTACCCACTAAGATTCAACAATTTTTAGTAAATAATAATCACCAATTTTGCGAAATTGGCATTCAATTTATCACACTCCCAAGAAATCCCCTCTACTTGTTTACTCCAGATTATTCGTAGTTATTAATCGTTCACCCAAATCCCCCCATTTGACATTGATTTTCAATACCTCATCATTTACTTTATTGTTGCGAAAATATCTACACCAACAAATGATTCAAACACCATTTTACTTCGTAATCGAATTCTTTACCGTATCACTACCTGTGGGATCGACCCCAACTCCTAGTTGGGTTTATACTTGTTAGCGACTGCCTACACTTAGAATCGGATGAAGTGTAGTTGAGCGTTATCACCATCCATCCATAACGTGTTAGTATTTGGAGATGACAAGAAGGAAGGACCTTCCACGAAGGCTTAATTTAGGATCGTACCCCTGCGTGGGACTGATTATTTGTATCCATTTTTCCCTCATTTTGTAACTGTATTTAATTTATTCATAAAATTTATATTAACTGTTTTTGGGGACAATGAAGTGTTGTCAAATGGCATAATACATCCTTCAAGTCATTAGGCCTACCCTTCGCATAAAAAGGGTCACATATCTGTCTAAGACGCGCAATAACTATTTGTATGCCATGTGATGTAATTGAGTTTGTTTCAATCAAAGCAGTGCTTATGTGTTTAATTCTGTGTGATATTTTGCATTGTCCATGATGGATGCGAACTAACACTTTTACCTTCTGAGTAATTATTATTTTTTCAGCGAAAAATTGATTCAAACTTGCTCACTTGTCAAAAATCAGAGTTGATTCACTCTCTACAAGGTCGGAAACGTATTTTGGGGTCATTGCTCGTCTGAATTTGCAAGGAATAAAAGGACTCACGAAATTTGAGTTTTTGTATTTTACAAGACATTAATATCCAATCAAAAAGACAAATCAGTGAAGTCTTTGACTATGAGGTCAAATCACTTATTTTTGTTATTTATTTTTCATGCAAGCCCTCCTTTCACGCATGTTTTTAAATATTTTTGAAGGAAAACCGTCCCCCACAATAGCCGGGGATGGTTAAAATAATGTATGATTCTCGTGAATAATTGGAAGAACACAGTCCCAATAGATAAATTGGAAGAACACAGTCCTAAGATACAATAAAGAAAGAATACAACAAGTAGTTGCCGTAAAAATTGGGAGACCAAATCCACACACAATCTTAGGACCCGTGAAATTTGAGTTTTTGTATTTTACAAGACATTAATATCCAATCAAAAAGACAAATCAGTGAAGTCTTTGACTATGAGGTCAAATCACTTATTTTTGTTATTTATTTTTCATGCAAGCCCTCCTTTCACGCATGTTTTTAAATATTTTTGAAGGAAAACCGTCCCCCACAATAGCCGGGGATGGTTAAAATAATGTATGATTCTCGTGAATAATTGGAAGAACACAGTCCCAATAGATAAATTGGAAGAACACAGTCCTAAGATACAATAAAGAAAGAATACAACAAGTAGTTGCCGTAAAAATTGGGAGACCAAATCCACACACAATCTTAGGACCCGTGAAATTTGAGTTTTTGTATTTTACAAGACATTAATATCCAATCAAAAAGACAAATCAGTGAAGTCTTTGACTATGAGGTCAAATCACTTATTTTTGTT
>JAJONR010001175.1:0-121104 GCA_029582245.1 Solanum etuberosum | reverse complement strand
CAAACTCGGTGGCGTTGGAAAGATAATTCAAAGACCTTTCATTAGCTATCTTGTAGCCCACCTAACTCATCCTGTACTGAGAGTTATGGTCATTTGAATTTGACCCAAAACTCATAACTTAAGCATAACTTGCAAAATTTCAGATTTTGCTATTTCCAATTTAGTTCTTTTTGGAACTCAAGGTGCTACATCTAGTGACCTTAACACTTAAAAAATTTTGAATTCCTCGGTAAAATCCTACTCACAATGAAGGATGGTTCGAGTCTTAGCTCAAAAAATTTCTGGGGTGTTACAGTTTTCTTGTAATTGCTTTATTTCATGTTACCATGAAAGGTATAATTTCTTTGCTTTTTGTGATGGGATGCTAAAATCTCAAGATCTAGGAATACTTATGGGGTTGAATGTTGATTTAATGTAGTGTGTATTGTGTTATGCTCAATTTTGTTGTTGTTCATACATGAATTTGGGCTAACTAGCATGTGGTTAACTTATGTGTGAAGGTTACAAACTTTATTCCTACTTCCGATCTTTGGTCGATGTAACACCTCAGATTGGAAAAGAAGGAAAACTTTGTAGGGTTTTCTAGGACTGGTACAAGTACTGACGGTCCGTAGGTTGACTTACGGGTCGTAGGTGGAACCATAGGGGGCAAGTTCAAGATTCAAAAAAAATGTCAAGTCCCTGTACTTTTTTTGGTTCACCAAGACGGTTTGTCATTCAAGGTACGAGTTGAAGGTAGGTCTCGTAGGTAAGTCCAAGACTTAGTGAAATTTTAAAAGATTAAAGTTGGATTTATGGTTGCCATGTACGGACCATAGTAGACCAACGGACCGTACATGGTTCCCGTCGTCGAAGACCCAGAATTTAAGGTCCCAGTACTTGTCCTACAGTCCACCAGGATGGTCCGTAAGTGGACCTACAGACCGTAGGTATGAACCGTAGGTCGAAGTCGACAATCATTTTTAAGGGCTTTTTGGTCTTTTTCCTAATCGTTTTAACCCCATACTACATCATTTTTATTATAATCCCAGACCCTATATAAGTCTTTTAAGCCTGAAAATCTAACTACACTAAATCATTCTTCAAATTTCCCCGAAATCCCTCCAAGTTCTTCCCCAATATTTCTCTCTCTAAGGACGAAGAAGAAGTCTAGGGTTTCAAGTTCAAGTCTCAAATTCTCCATTGATTTAGGACTTTCAACTCAAAGGTATGATAGTATTCACCTATGGAGTCCTTTCCTCCATAGGGTTCCTATTCAAGTAAACTCAATCATGAACATCAAACTCAAGATCTCTTCTTCTTACATCGACATAAGACTTTTGCCGACTTTGAGCCATTTTCAACATTTCTCTAATAAGTCGAACTTTCTCTATGGCCTCATGTACCAACTCGGGACCTATTAGGGTGACTTCACCCACCTCAAACCATCTTATAGGAGATCTAAACCTCCTACCATATAATGCCTCAAATGGAGCCATATAAATACTCGGGTGATAGCTTTTGTTATAAGAAACTCAATCAATGGCAAATGGTCATCCCAATTACCCTTAAAATAAATCACACAAGCCCTCAACATGTCTTCCAAAATTTGAATAGTACGCTCTGCTTTCCCATCGGTTTGGGGATGAAAGGCAGTACTAAGCTTAACACGAGTACTAAGACCCTTTTGGAAAGACTTGCAATACTGAGAAGTGAATTGGGTACCGCGATAAGAAATAATGGACAAAGGCACTCCATACAACTTTACCATTTCTCTCAAGTACAACTTAGCATAATCCTCTGCCGAATAGGAAACCTTGACGGGAATAAAATGAGCTGATTTCGTCATCCGATCTAGTATAACCCAAATCGAATCATGTTGTCGCCGGGTGCGAGGCAAACCAACAATAAGGTCAATGTTCAAATCTTCCCACTTCCAAGTGGGAATGCTAATGTCTTGGGACAAACCTCCCAGTTTCTGATGTTCAACTTTCACTTGTTGACAATTAGGACACTTAGTCACAAAGTCCGTAATATCCTCTTTCATCCCATTCCACCAATAGACCTCCCGTAAATTACGGTACATCTTGGTGGCTCCCGGGTGAATGGAATACCGAGAACTAAGGGCTTCTGATAAGATTTGTTCCCTCAAGTCATCAACATTTGGAACACACAAACGACCTTGATATCTAAGTACACCATCTCCCCCTTAGGAGAAAGCCTCAACGGATTTCTTAAGCACCACTTCTTTTAAGTCAACCAAGATTGGATCAAGACCTTGCTTGGCTTTCACATCCGCCACAAAAGACGATTCCAAGCCGTTGTGAACCATAACGCCACCCTTGGTGGAGTCCACTAACTGAACACCCAATCGGGCCAATCTATGAACATATCGAACCAACTCTTTCTTACCTTCTTCAATATGAGCAACACTACCCATGGATAACCGACTAAGAGCATCTGCCACCATATTTGCCTTTCCGAGGTGATAGAGAACATTCATATCATAATCTTTCAATAACACAAGCCACCTTCTTTGGCAAAGATTTAGATCCTTCTGATTAAACAAAATTTGGCAAACTCTTGTGGTCGGTAAACATATCTACATGAACACCATACAAATAATGCCTTCAAATCTTTAAGGAAAAAACAACCGCCGCTAGTTCAAGGTCATGGGTAGGATAATTCTTCTCATGAATCTTAAGTTGTCTTGAGGCATAGGCAATAACTTTCCCATTTTGCATAAGTACACACCCTAGTCAAATTCTTGAGGCATCAGAATAAACAACAAAACCATCAGTCCCTTCCGATAAAGTCAACACCGGAGCAGAAGTAAGTCTATCCTTCAACTCTTGGAAGCACTTCTCACACGCTTCAGACCATATGAACTTGGCCTTGTTTTGAGTCAAAGCCGGTAAAGGAGAGGCAATCGAAGAGAACCCCTCAACAAACCTTCTGTAATAACCGGCTAAACCCAACAAACTTCTAATATCTGAAGGAGTTAGAGGTCTAGGCCAACTCTTGACAGCATCCGTCTTCTTAGGATCTACCTCAATACCCTTACTTGAAACAATATGGCCAAGGAAAGCTACAGACCTTAGCCAAAACTCACAATTGCCAAACTTTGCAAAAAGATGTTGGTCCTTGAGAATTTGAAACACGATCCTTAAATGATCAATATGCTCATTCTCACTTCTCGAATAGATCAATATATCATCAATGAACACAATCATAAATATGTCAAGTTATTGTCTAAACACCATATTCATCAAATCCATAAACGCCGCCGGAGATTTAGTCAACCCAAATGACATTACCAAAAACTCTTAATGACCATACCGAGTTTGAAAATCCGTCTTCGGAATATCATCTTCTTTAACCCTCAATTGGTGATAACCCAATCGAAGGTCAACTTTAGAGAAGTAACTCGCTCGTTGAAGTTGGTCAAAAAAGTCATCTATCCTTGGAAGAGGATACTTATTATTAATGGTCACCTTGTTCAACTGACGATAGTCAATACACATACGAAGAGAACCATCTTTCTTCCTAACAAACAAAATTGGAGCACCCTATGGAGAGATACTCGGTCGGATGAAACCCTTATCCAACAAGTTTTTCAATTATTCTTTCAACTCCTTAAGTTCTGCCAGATCCATACGATAAGGAGGAATAGAAATAGGTTGCGTATTTGGGAGAAGGTAAATATTGAAGTCTATTTCCCTTTCGGAAGGAATACCGGGTAAATCATCTGGGAACACTTCTGGAAACTCATTAACAACGGGGACCGACTCAAGAGTAGGGTTTTCAGAATCCACATCCTCACCCAAACTAGATGGTAAATGCAACCCTTAGAAATAATATTTCTAGCTTTAAGACAAGAAACAAAATGACCCTTAGGCATGGAATTTCCCCCTTTCCACTCTACGACAGGCTCATTCGGGAACTGAAGCTTGACTACACGAGTTCTACATTCGATAGAAGCATAACGTGAGTGCAGCCAATCCATTCCAAGGATAACATCAAAGTCTAGCATATCATGCTCTACCAAGTCAACAAGAGTAACTCTATGGGACAAGGAGACGGGATACTTTCTATAGACCCTCTTGGCCACAATAGAATCACCAACACGAGTAGAGATGGAAAAAGGATTTAACAACACATCCGGAAGAACATCAAACCTCATAGCCACATATGGCGTCACAAAAGACAAGGTAGCACCGGGATCAAGTAAAGCATAAACATCAAGTTGGAAGATTTTAACATACCGGTAACCACATCGGGAGAACCCTCTTGTTCACCACGAGTCTGAAGTGCATAGAATCAGTTTTTCTTGGGAGCATTGGGACCCGAACCACTAGGAGGAGCTTGCTTGCCCTCTCTTCCTTTAGCCGTAAGCATCAGGAAATCCCTCATCTTTTGACCACTCTTACCTCAACTGAAGCAACCATCCGTGCCGGCTAGGCACTTACCCTCGTGCTTCTTTCCACACCTAGTACAAGTAGACATAGGCAATGGAGATACACTACCATTCCCTCTTTGAGGCTTAGGGTTAGACACCCTATCTTTGTTGAAATTAGGAGGAGCATTGGAGGAACCTTGACCAGAAAACTTTTGTTGAAACCTAGGACAACCATATCCCTCGGACCTTGCATTGGAGAAATTACCAATCCGAGCTAGTTTCATTAGGATAGCTCTTACTCTTTGATTCAATTAGGTAAGAAAGTCTTTCAACCTAAGAATCCTTTCTATGTGAGAAAACCTTTCACATCATGCTAGTTATGTGTTTATGAGAATGTCCTTTCAACAACACAACAACAACAACATCATTGGTACTTTACTCTCAAAGAACCCTTAAAACATTACATAGATTTCATAAGAAAATTCATAAGTCCATAATTTATCTCTTGAGGTTCAAAACTCACTTTCAATCATCAACACTTAGAAAACATGGGTTAGTTATGGATTTCATCATAAATTCATGTAATTCTATCAATACATGCTTGATTCATAAAACTCTTCTTTCATAATCAAAATCCCATCATATGATCATAACTTGAAAACATGGCGATTACATGGGTTCATGGGGGAAATCATCATAAAATCATAGTATTTCATCAATTCATGCATAAGAGATCATAATTCAATCATTTAAAATAATAATCAAGAGAACCCATGGCAATTGAAGAAAACCCTAACTCAATTGGGGATTTCTAACTTTGAAAATAGGAGAATTTGGAAACTCCATGAATGAAAGGAATCCATGGATAAAAACTATCATACCTTAAAGCCAATTTCTTATCTTCAATGAAGGAATTGAGACTTGACTTGAAACCCTAGGTTGAATCCTTCTTCAAGTTTTCTAGAGAGAGAATTATTTGAGAGTTCTTTTTGGTGAATTTGAAGAGAATGAAGTGAATGAACTAATTTGGGGGTTGGAATCACTTATATAGGGGTCTTAGTGAAGGATAAACCGACATAGTATAGGGATAAAATAATTAGGAAAAGACCCACTACCCCAAAAATAACTGTCAGCCACCGACCTACAGACCTCTAACGACGGACCGCGGACTGACCGACGATCCATCCTGCGCGGCCGTCGTCCATGGTCAGAAGGTGATTTTGGGATCATCGAACCACGGGCCCCTAACCACGGACCGTGGACTGACCGACGATCCATTGGTCAGGCCGTGGTTCCTAATTTTCTAAACCCTTCCTGGAGTACCCATTCATGGACCAACCTACGGTCTGTGGTCCCATCCACGGGTCGTGGGTGGCCTCTGTCAGATGGCACCTGCAGCTCTTGAAAAAAACAATGTTTCCTTGCCCTTCTCTAATCTGGGGCTGGGGTGTTACATGACCTCAGACATAATTTATGAGAGTGAGCTCACTTATTATACCTACATTGTGACTACCTTGTGATGGTGTGCACCAATTTTGGCACCATTTAAGCCTAACATGTTTCTTGGAAAACTTGTTGAAAACTCTTGGCCTAAAAATTTCATTCCTTTCTCACCCAAAAATCATTTTGAAGAATTGGATTATGAACAACCAACTTAAGTCAAAAGTCTAAGTTGGGGTGTGGTAAATGGGAAAGTCAATTGGAAGGAAAAGTTGTAGAAGATTTACCGATGAAATAGTCTACGAGTCCCATCTATGGAACGTAGAAGGTTCAACGATTTGTAGAAGGTGAGTCATAGAACTTGAGTTGTGTTTGGAAATTTCAAGTTTATGAAGATTGGACCGACAAATTCACACGATGAGTCGTAGGAAGGTTCATGGGTCATAAGACTGTTGCGTAGACTAAAATTGGAGATTTAACTTAGGACATTAGTTCTATTGAAGGGTTTGAGTAATCATTATGTGTTCTACGAGTCATACTATGGGTTTCTTAAGAAGGAACCAAACTTAGTGAAATTTTGGACTTGCACTTGGGTTCTACAGAAGAGGTCTACGGACCATAGAAAGGTCTTATAGGAAATGATTGAATTTTTGGGTTTCTGAAGTTGGTTATATGTAACACCTAGGATTTGAGGGAGGGCAAGTAGCATGATAGAACTCAAAGGTGCCATCCCACAAAGGCCAACCACGGCCGTGGGTGGAACCACAAACCGTAAGTGGGTCCGTAGAGAGGCATCAAGGACATTGTGAAAGGTAGAAACCAGGTCCAGGACCCACGAATCATCGATGGGTCCATGGCTCGTGGCTAGGGGAACCGTAGGTCCTGCCAAAACTCTCTGACCACCATCGACGGGTATGCAGGATGGACTGCTGGTTAGTCCACGGTCCGTCAGTCTCGAGTCGTGGGTCACAGCAGGCAGTTAAGTTCAGGGTAGTTGGGGCTTTTCCTAATTAATTGGTTCCTATAATACGCAATTTTACCCTTCACTAAGAACCCTATATAAGTATTTTCAACCCCCAAATTAGCCCATTCACTTCATTCTTCCAAAATCACAAAAGAAGATCAAATCTTCTCTCCAAAATATTTCTCTCTCTAGAAACTTGAAGAAGAAAAAGAATTCAACCTAGGATTTCAAGTCAAGGTCTCATTCATCCATGTGTTCCTTCCATCCATGGAGTTCCCAAATTCCTCTATTTCAAAAGGTAGAATTCCCGAATTGAGTTAGAGTTTTCTTCAATTGTCATGGGTTCTTTTCATTATTGATTTAAATGATTAAATTATGATCTCTTATGCATGAATTGATGAAATACTATGATTTTATGATGATTTCTCCCATGAACCCATGTAATCGCCATGTTTTCAAGTTATGATCATATGATGTGGGATTTTTTATTATGAAAGAAAAGTTTTATGAAATCAAGCATGCATTGATAGAATTACATGAATTTATGATGAAATCCATATCTAACCCATGTTTTCTAAGTGTTGATGATTGAAAGTGGGTTTTGAACCTCAAGAGGTAAATTATGGACTTATGAATTTTCTTATGAAATCTATGTAATGTTTTAAGGGTTCTTTGAGAGTAAAGTACCAATGATGATGTTGTTGTTGTGTTGTTGAAAGGACATTCTCATAAACACATAACTAGCATGATGTGAAAGGTTTTCTCACATAGAAATGATTCTTAGGTTGAAAGGCTTTCTCACCTAATTGAATCAAAGAGTAAGAGCTAGCCTAATGAAACTATCTTGGATTGGTTGTCTAAGGACACCTTTCCATGGATAATAAGAACAAGTAAGAAATGACTATTCCATGGGATTTATGCTTAGCACCAATAGGATATTGAGATGGAAACTCTCCCGTTAGTAGAGGTCGGGTTTCTAGTAGCAATCTCTTTATCCCTTACTTATGTGCCCCTATAGGATGATTGTCTAAAGTAGACATTAGATAGTGGATCCACTTAAGCTAGAAGTTCATGGTTCTATCTTGGCAAGTAGGACAACTCTTTTCGGTGTGGGAGACACCGGGGGATCATGTTATAGCTCACATGGTCTCTATGTCGGTTAAGGCTAATCCCCCACATTAATAAAGAACTAAAGTTACTTCAAGAACTATTTCATATTAGTTCAAAGGTTTTAAAGATGATGTTAGCTTGCATTGACCATGGTTTTATGACTTATGTTTTCTAACTCTTTCATATCATGTTTTAGCTTGGTCAATTGCATGTCATGAAATGAAATGTCCCTTTTAGAATGTTTTAAATGTTTTATGCATGGCTATCGTACTTGGTACATTATTTTGTACTAACGCATACTCTTGCCTATATTTCCCCAAATGTAGGGTCCGACAGTCAGGGTCATCAGTTTTGTGGCTAGTGGTTGAGTTCGAGATTTCCAAGCTTTGGTGAGTCCTCATGCTTCAAGGACGGACTTTCATTGTTTTAGTTTCTTTCAAGTATTTCTCTTTTGGACATGATGTATGGGCTAGGCTCAATTTCATTCTATTGTATTAGATGGCTATGATGAGACAAGTGTTTTAGACTTCCGCTTGTCTTTTATAAAATGTTTTAGACTTGGACTATTGTTTACTCTTATTGTTCTATTTCTTATGTTATGAGAACTAAGTGTCTTGTATGGAGTCCTTCTGGGTTTTATATGCCATGTTACATCTAGGGGTACCCCTGGGTCGTGACAAACTTGGTATCAGAGCACAAGGTTTAGAATGGTCCTAGGATGTCTCATAAGCCACGTCTAGTACAGTCTTTTTCATAAGTGTAAAGTGCGCCACATTTATGAATGAGAGGCTACAAGATGATTGGGAAACTCCACTTCTTTCATTACTCTAAAGTTGTGCGATAGAGTTTAACTCTATAAAGTCTCTCTCCTGATCCTTATCATATGTTCTTCAGGATATGGCTACCGGAAGAGCTTATGCTAGAAGGAATGTGAGGGAGAATGCATAACAAGAAGCTCCTCCCCAAGCTCCTGAAGTTCCGGTTGATCCTTTGGCCGAACAAGTGTCTTATGCAGAGTTTAGGGCCATTTTTCAAGTGTTGGCTCAAGCCATGACGGCCCAAGCCAATAGGGAGGTAGTGGTTCCCTTGAAACCAAATATGGGTACGGCGGCTTCAAGAGTGAGGGATTTCACAAGGATGAATCCTCCATAGTTTCATAGTTCTAAGGTTGAGGAAGATCCTTAAGAGTTTATTGATGAGGTCTATAAGGTTTTGATGATCATGGGAGTTACGCCGGTGGAAAAGGCAGAGTAGGCCGCTTATCAACTAAAAGGTGTGGCTCAAATATGGTATAACCAATATAAAGAAGGGAGACCGGAAGATGTGGGTCCTCTTGATTGGGAGAAGTTTAAGGTCGCTTTTCTTTATAGGTTTTTTCCCCTTGAGATGAGGGAAGCCAATGTGCTTGAGTTCATTAAAATTCTATGAGGAAGTATGAGTGTGAGGGAATATAATCTACAGTTCACTCAATTGTCTAAGTATGCTCCAACGATGGTTTTCAATTCAAGGACTAAGATGAGTAAGTTTGTTTCGGGTGTGTTCGAAATGGTGGTTAAAGAGTGTTGAACCACCATGCTCATTAATGACATCTCTCATCTCATGGTGTATGCACAACAAATTGAGGAGGACAAACTTAAGGAAAAGTGTAGAGAGGTAAAAAGGGCTAAGACCGGTGATGGTAATTTCTCTCGTGCAAGGTCCGATGGACATGCTCGTCCTAGATTTCGACAAACGCTTTCCGATCAAGATTCCTCCAATGCTCCACTTAAGTTCAACAAAGATGGGGTGTCTAACCCTAAGCCTCAAGGAGGTAATGGTAGTGGATCTTCATTGCCTAGGTCTACTTGTACTAAATATGGAAGGAAGCACAAGGGTAAGTGCCTAGCCGGCACGGATAGTTGCTTTGGTTGTGCTAAGAGTGGTCACAAAATGAGGGATTGCCTGATGCTTATGGATAAAGGAAGAGAGGGCAACCAAGCTCCTCCTAGAGGTTCGGGTTCCAATGCTCCTAAGCAAAACCAATTTTATGCACTTTAGACTCGTGGTGAACAAGAGGGTTCTCCCAATGTGGTTACCGGTATGTTGAAAGTTTTCCAACTTGATGTTTATGCTTTACTTGATTCCGGAGCTACCTTGTCTTTTGTGACACCATATGTGGCTATGAGGTTTGATGTTCTTCCGGATGTGTTGTTAGAACCTTTTTCTGTCTCTACTCCTGTTGGTGATTCTATTGTGGCTAAGAGGGTCTATAGAAAGTGTCTCGTTTCCTTGTCTCATAGAGTTACTCTTGTTGACTTGGTAGAGCTTGATATGTTAGATTTTAATGTTATCTTGGGTATGGATTGGTTGCACTCATGTTATGCTTCTATTGATTGTAGAATTCGTGTAGTCAAGTTTCAGTTCCCGAATGAGCCTGTCCTAGAGTGGATGGGGGGGGGGGAAATCGATGCCTAAGGGTCAGTTTGTCTCTTATCTTAAAGCTAGAAAGATGATTTCTAAGGGTTGCATTTACCATCTACTTAGGGTGAGGGATGTATATTCTGAAACCCCTTCTCTCGAGTCCGTCCGCGTTGTTAATGAGTTTTCAAAAGTTTTCCCAGATGATTTACCCGGTATTCCTCCCGAGCAGAAAATACACTTCGGTATTGACCTTCTCCCATATACGCAACCTATTTCTATTCCTCCTTAGTGTATGGCTCCGACAGAACTTAAGTATTTGAAAGAACAATTGAAGGATTTGTTAGATAAGGGTTTCATCCGAACGAGTATCTTTCCATGGGGTGCTCCAGTTTTGTTTGTTAGAAAGAAATATGGTTCTCTTTGTATGTGTATTGACGATCGACAATTGAACAAGGTGACCATATAGAACAAGTATTCTCTCCCAAGGATAGATGATTTATTTGACCAACTTCAAGGAGCAAGTTATTTCTCTAAGATTGATCTTCGATCGGGTTATCACCAATTGCGGGTGAAAGAAGATGACATTCCGAAGACGGCTTTTCGAACTCGGTATGGTCATTATGAGTATTTGGTAATGTCGTTTGGGTTGACTAATGCTCTGGCGGCGTTTATGGATTTGATGAATAGGGTGTTTAGACAATACCTTGACATGTTTGTGATTGTGTTCATCGATGATATTTTGATCTACTCAAGGAGTGAGAATGAGCATATTGATCATTTGAGGATCATGTTGCAAATTCTTAAGGACCAACAACTCTTTGCAAAGTTTAGCAAATGAGAATTTTTGCTAAGGTCTGTGGCTTTCCTTGGTCATATTGTTTCAAGTAAGGATATTGAGGTAGCTCCTAAGAAGACGGATGCGGTCAAGAGTTGGCCTAGACCTCTAACTCCTTCGGATATTAGAATTTTATTGGGTTTGGCCAGTTACTATAGAAGGTTTGTTGAGGGATTTTCTTAAAAATTGCCTCTCCTTTGACGGTTTTGACTCAAAAGAAGGCTAAGTTCATATGGTCCGAATTATGCGAGAAGAGTTTTCAAGATTTGAAGGGTAGACTTACTTCCACTCCGTTGTTGACCTTACCGGAAGGGACGAGTGGTTTTGTGGTTTATTGTGATGCCTCGAGAATTAGGCTAGGGTGTGTGCTTATGCAAAATGGGAAAGTTATTGCCTATGCCTCAAGGCAACTTAAAATTCATGAAAAGAATTACCCTACTCACAACCTTGAATTAGCGACGGTCGTTTTTGCCCTAAAGATTTGGAGACACTATTTGTATGGAGTACATGTAGATGTGTTTATCGACCACAAGAGTTTGCAATATGTACTTGATCAAAAATATCTAAATCTTCACCAAAGAAGGTGGCTTGAGTTATTGAAAGATTATGCCATGAATGTTCTTTATTACTCCGGTAAAGCTAATGTGGTAGCGGATGCTCTTAGTCAGTTATCTATGGGTAGTGTTGCTCATATTGAAGGAGAAAATAAAGAGCTGGTTTGAGATGTTCATAGATTGGCCCAATTAGGTGTTCAACTAGTGGACTCCACCAAGGGTGGTGTTATGGTCCACAATGGTTCCGAATCATCTTTCGTGGTGGATGTGAAAGCCAAGCAAGGTCTTGATCCAATTTTAGTAGAATTGAAAGAAGCGGTGCTTAAGAAATCCGCTGAGGCTTTCTCCCAAAGGGGAGATGGTGTACTTAGATATCAAGGTCGTTTATGTGTTTCAAATGTTGATGACTTGAGGGAACAAATCTTGTCAGAAGCCCATAGTTCGCGGTATTTCATTCACTCGGGAGCCACCAAGATGTACCATGATTTACGAGAGGTCTATTGGTTGAATGGGATGAAGAAGGATATTGCGGGATTTGTGGATATGTATCTAAATTGCCAACAAGTAAAGGTTGAGCATCAGAAACCGGGAGGTTTGTCCCAAGATATTAGCATTCCTACTTGGAAGTGGGAAGACTTGAATATGGACTTTATAGTTGGTTTGCCTCGAACCCGGTGACAATTTGACTCAATTTGGGTTATAGTAGATCGGATTACGAAATCAGCTCATTTCCTTCCCGTCAAGGTTTCTTATTCAGCGGAGTACTATGCCAAGATGTACTTGAGAGATATGGTAAAGTTTCATGGAGTGCCTTTTTCCATAGTTTCCGATCGTGGTACCCAATTCACTTCTCAGTTTTGGATGTCATTCTAAAAGGGTCTTGGTACCCGTGTTAATTTTAGTATGGCCTTTCATCCCCAAACCATTGGGCAAGCGGAGCATACTATCCAAATTTTGGAAAAAATGTTAAGAGCTTGTGTGATTGATTTTAAGGGTAATTGGGATGACAATTTTCCATTGATTGAGTTTGCTTATAATAATAGCTATCACTCGAGTATTGTTATGGATCCATTTGAGGCCCTATATGGTAGGAGGTGTAGATATCCTATAGTATGGTTTGAGGTGGGTGAAGTTTCCCTAATAGGTCCCGAGTTAGTACATGAGTCCATTGAGAAAGTTTGACTTATCAGAGAAAGGTTGAAAATGGCTCAATGTCGGAAAAAGTCATATGCCGATGTGAGAAGAAGGGATCTTGAGTTTTCTATTCATGATTGGGTTTACTTGAAAATCTCACCCATGAAGGGTGTAATGAGGTTTGGTTAGAAAGGAAAGCTTAGTCCCCGGTATGTAGGCCCATATCAAATTTTGAGACGTGTTGATAAGGTTGCTTATGAGCTAGATTTGCCAAATGAGTTGGCATCGGTGCATCCAGTTTTTCATGTCTCTATGCTTAAGAAGTGTGTTGGATATCTGACCTCCATAGTCCCCTTAGAAGGGTTGGGAGTTGATGAAAGTCTTTCTGATGAGGAAGTTCTGGTTGAGATTTTAAACCGGCAAGTTAAAAAGTTAAGAAACAAGGAATTTGCTTCCGTAAAAGTATTGTGGAGAAATCAATTAGTTGAGGGTGCTACTTGGGAGCCTAAGGCCGGTATGATGTTTCGATATCCTCATCTTTTTTCCTTCTACTCCTATTCTCGCTTGAGGTAATGAGTTCCTCTTGGTTTGTCTTTTGTTTTGGAGTCATGTGTTTTATGTGTTTCCATGATTTCCTTATGTTATGCATGTTCATGAAAAACTTGTGTTTTGAAGAAAATGAGTTTGCATGATTGATTTTCCTCATATTGTTGTGCATTGAGTATGAGTTGCCTATAGAATTCATGAGATGAATCGATGAACATGCTTTAGCTATGCTTTTTGAGAATGAATTGCATATAGGCTCCATGAGATTGTGTTGAGCATATTTTTAGCTTAGCGAAGGTAGTTCCTCCTTGAACATGAGAAATTTTGAAATTTCATGCATAATGGGTTGCTAGATGTAGTTCCTACTTCCTTATGATGCATTGAGTATGCTTGGCTTGGGGTTGATGTTTCCTCCTTGATTTATGCATTACATGCATGATCGGCTGTTAGACTTAGTTTCACCCCTCTTACGAAGTTTTGATATAATCCTAGTTTGAAGTCGATAGTTCCTCCTTGGTTAATGCATTGCATTTTAAGTTGGCTTGTTAGTTCCTCTCCTACTCTTTTAGAACCAGTTTGAATCTCATTCGAGGATGAATGATCCCAAGGGGGAGATATTGTAACACCTAGAAAGTTGGAAAGTTGAAAAAGGAAGGAAAATTGTATAAAATTGGTTGAAATAGTGAACTACGAGTCCAATCTATGGACCGTAGGAAGTCCTACGGGCCGCAGAAAGGTAATCGTAGAAGGTTGGGTTGAGTTTTGGAAGATCAAGTTTCTGAAGTTTGACCTATGACTGGACATGACGAATCTTATTTCTTCATCAATTTCTTAGGGATTCATGATCAAGGTATGTAGGGAGTTCATCAATGGATTTTGTTCCCCCATTAATTCCCCAAATATTTTCCAATTCTTCAATTCAATTTCCCTAAATTTATTAAGTTTTCATTCAGTTCCTCATGGGTTCTATTTTCATGGATTTAAATTGTTTATTTTGATCACTTCATGATTATTTAGTTTCAATTACATTCTTTTTCCAATCAATTCGATACAAACCCATGCATTGATTATGATATTTGACTATGAACCCTAATTCGTCAAGCATCTTAGGATTCATCCTATCCAGTCATAGGTCAAACTTCAGAAACTTGATCTTTCAAAACTCAACCCAACCTGCTACGATTACCTTTCTACAGCCCGTAGGACTTCCTACGGTCCGTAGATTGGACTCGTAGTTCACTATTTCAACCAATTTTATACAGTTTTCCTTCCTTTTTCTACTTTCCAACTTTCGAGGTGTAACAATATCTCCCCATTGGGAACATTTGTCCTTTAATGGAACTCAAGCTAGCATGAATAGAGTAGGAGAGAAACTAACAACCCAATATAAAATGAAATTTTCATCAAAATGCATATAAAATATGGAGAATCACTCCAAGCTAAAACATATTGTCAAAAAATCAAGTTTTCATGAATATGCATGCATATGAAAACATGAGAATGACTAGAGTGCATGAATTCAAAATAATGAACCATGAGGAGCTAATATCTCAAGCTAGAGTAGGTGCGGAGGGAAAGAGATGAGGATATGATAACATCTAAATATACTTCTTGAAAATAAATATAAATGGTCGTATGTAATATATTTACCCAAATATGAGTCAGGTCGATCCCACAGAGAATATGGAAGAATATTGTCCATGACAAATATTTAACTGGTATTCGTTATTTAAAAAGGGGGAATTTAAATTGAAACAAAAATAAAAAGAATAACAATAGCCTGAAACTAAGTATTTATTTGAATTTCGATTATTAAAAATAACTAGGAATGTGTTCCCCATGATTTCATTATATAGCAATAATAATGCACTAGTGGTTTATTTCAATTTTTAGCATGCAAAATCGGTAAGTTAGGTATCTCCTAAGTGATTTATCATATAATTAGAGAATTTCACCACGCAACTTGGTCGGTCTACGTGTGTGCACTTTACGAACTCTTACCCTTGACCCCAGATTAACCCTCACATATTTGGGTTAGACTATTAGATAGCAGAGTATCAACTCTAAATCTCTGTTTAATCTCTTTTCCCATTCATTACTTCCTTGGTTGGGCAAGTAGGAATAAGGCGAGTTCTAACGTTGGCCACCGTTAAAAAGTAATCAAAACGAAGAGATCAACAATACATGCATAAAAAATCATTCAAAAATCTCTTTTTACATAAACTTACTTTAATAATTCATCATGGTTTCAACAACCCTTGTTATAAAATTTAGCTATTCATTATCTCAAAAACACAATTAAAATTTATTAAAATAAATATGCTTGTGTTAATCATAGAAATATAAGAACAATAGCTAAAATATATTTCAATAATCACAAATAAAAATAAATAATAAAGGAGAAGAAAGAATAAACAAAAATTCTCCAGCCTCCACGGCGGCTCTTCCAAAGTTCCTAAGCTATCAAGTTCTTTTTTTATATGTTGTGTATTGTTTCTTGGCTTTTTTGAAAGAATAATTTTTATGTCCTATATATAAATATATAAACCTAAAAAAATGATAGAGTTCAAAACAAATTAGGAAACCCAAAAGATTTGGGTTTTCCATGTGTGCGTGATTTATGGAACTGCTTATAATTACCCAACCACCTTAATGATAGATTGGTCTCTCCATGGCTGCCACGTGGCAGCAATTAAATTTGAGATTTCTACATTTTGCCCATATCTATAAATATATTATTTTATTAAATTTATTTCATTAAGTTGTCTGCTTGATTTTCTTCTATGATTTCTTGTTTTTAATTTATTTATCCTCCAAATTTCTTCATTTTCACACCATTTTAATCCTACTAATAATATAACCAATATAAGAATAATCCATAAAATTTATGCTCAAACACGATAATGAAAAGATTGAATATGAGGTAAATAATGATTAAATATCTATATTTTTAGCCTCACATAAGGATATCGGGACATCATGTCAGCTTTGGCCTCCCAAGTTGCCTCAACTAATTGATTCCTCCAAAGAACCTTCGTGGAAGAGACTTCTTTGTTTCTCAACTTCCAAACTTGTCGACATAAAATCTCAACTAGAACCTCTTCATAAGAAAGATTCTCTTTAACTCACAAATCTTCCAAAGAAACAATAGATGTCGGAACTCTAACACACTTCTTTAACAAAGAAACATGGAATACCGGATGTACCGATGCTTAATCATTTGGCAACTCAAGTTCAATATAACCTTTGCCAATTCACCTCAAAATTTGATATAGGCCCACATACCAGTGTCTAAGCTTCCCTTTCTTTCCAAATCTCATTAAACCCTTCATGGGTGAAATCTTCAAGTAGACCCAATCATCATCGTCAAATTCTAGTTTTGTTCTTCTAACATCGGAATAAGACTTTTGTCGACATTGAGCCATTTTCAACCTCTCACGAATAAGTCAAACCTTTTCCATAATCTCATGCATCAACTCGGGTACTATCAAAGCAACCTCACAAATCTCAAACAAGCCAATAGGAGACCTGCATCTCCTATCATAAAGAGCCTCAAACGGTGTCAGCCCAATGCTAGAATGGTCACGATTATTATAAGCAAACTCAAATAAAGACAAGTGATCATCCCAATTACTCTTAAAATCAACCACACAAGCTCTTAACATATCTTCTTATGTATAATTGGCATGTTCAACTTGTCCATCGGTCTGAGGATTAAAAGTCATGTTAAGTTTCACTTGAGTACCAAGACCTTTCTAAAACAACTTCAAAAATTGGGATATAAACTGAGTACCTCGATCGAAGATAATGGACAAAGGAACTCCATGCAGCCTTACCATTTCCCTAATATAAAGCTTGGCATAATTCTCCGATGAGAATGAAGTCTTTACGGGAAGAAAGTGAGCCGACTGCGTCATTCGGTAGACAATAACCCAAATCGAATCAAATTGTCGACGGGTGTGAGGTAAACTCATAATGAAGTCCATATTAAATCTTTCCACTTCCATGTAAGAATACTAATGCCTTGAGAAAAACCACCCGGTTTCCGATGCTAAACCTTCACTTTGTGACAATTCAAACAGTTAGCCAAAAATTCATAATATCCTTCTTCATCCCATTCCACCAATAGACCTGCCGCAAGTCACGGTACATCTTGGTGTCTCCTGGGTGAATAGAATACCGAGAGCTATAAGCTTTGGTAAGAATCTGATTTCTCAGCTCATCAACATTTCGAGCACATAACTGACCTCGATATTGGAAGACATCATCTCCCCCTTGGGAGAAAGCCTCAATGGATTTTTCACAAACCGACTTCTTCATGTTAACTAGTACCGGATAAGGATCTTGCTTAGCCTTCACATCTGATACAAAAGATGATTCGGAACCATTATGAACAACTACACAACCTTCATTGGAATAAATCAACTAAACATCCAATCTAGGCAATCTATAAACATCACGAACCAGCTCCTTCTTATCATCTTAAACATGAGAAACAGTTACCATTGATAGTCGGCTAAGAGAATCCGCCACCACATTCACCTTTTCTGGATGATAGAGGATAGTCATGTTGTAATCCTCCAACAATTCAAGCCACCTTCTTTGGAGATGATTCAAATCCTTTGAGTAAACACATATTTCAGACTCCTGTGGTCTGTAAATACATCTACATGAACACCATACAAGTAATGTCTCCAAATCTTTAGAATGAACACCACCGCCGCAAACTCCAAATCATGATTCGGATAATAATTTTCATTTACCTTCAATTGCCTTAAGGTATAAGCGATAACACAACCAAGACCAACCCGTGAAGCATCACAGTATACTACAAAAGAATTTGATCCTTCTTGTAACGATTAAAATGGGGCCGAACTGAGTCTATCTTTCAACTCTTGTAAACTCTTCTCACAAGCTTCCGACCTTAGGAATTTCACTTTCTTTTGAGTCAATGTTTCTAACGGCGGAGAAATAGAGGAAAATCCTTCTATAATAACTGGCCAAACTCAAGAAACTCAGTATATTTAAATCGAACAAAGGTCTAGGAAAATTCTTAACTGCCTTAGTTTTGTTAAGATCGGCTTGAATACTTTTACCCGAGACAATATGACCGAGGAAAGCAACGGACCTCAAGCATAACTCACATTTGTTAAACTTGGCATACAACTCATGATCCTTGAGAATTTGCAACACAATCTTCAAATGATCAACATGCTCATCCTCACTCTATGAGTAAATAAAAATATTATTAATAAACGTAATCATAAACATATCTAGATATTGCTTGAAGACCCTATTCATCACATCCATAAAAGCCATCGGGGCATTAATCAAACCAAAAGACATCACCAAAAACTGAAAATGACCATACCGAATTAGAAAACCTATCTTCAGAATGTCATTTTCCTTCACCCTTAATTTGTGATAATCAAACCAGAGGTCAATCATAGAGAAGCAACTCGACCATTGGAGTTGATTAAACAAATCATCAATCCTCAGAATGAGATAATTATACTTAAATGGTCACCTTGTTCAAATGACCTTAGTCAACGCATATTCGGAGAGAACCAACCTTCTTTCGAACAAATAATACCAAAGCACCTCATAGAGATACTTTGTATTATAAAACCCTTATCCAACAAATCCTTAAATTGGTCTTTTAACTCCTTAAGTTATGTCAAGGCCATATAATAGGAAGGAATAGAGATAGGTTGTGCATATAGGAGAAGGTCAATACTAATGTTTATTTCCCTTTCGGGAGGACTACTAGGAAAATCATCGGGAAACACTTCTAGAAATTCATTTACAATAGGAACTAACTGCAGAGTAGGGGTCTCAGAATCTGTACCCCTAATCCAAGCAAGATGATGAATGCAGCCCTAAGACAACATTTTACTAGCCTTACAACAAGGTATAAACTGACCATTAATAATATAATTTCCTCATTTCCATGATATGATAGGTTTGTTCGGAACTTTGAAAGTTACCAATTGGATCCTATAATCTATGAAAGCATAACATGCATGAAGCCAATCCATCCCAAGAATAAAATCAAAATCTTACATATCAAGCTCTATAAGATCAACATGAGTGACTCTATTAGAAACTGAAATAGGAAAATTTCTTTAGACTCTCTTAGCCATAATAACATCACACACGGAAGTAGAAACATGAAAGGGATTAGAAAGAATTTCGGGACCAACATCAAATCTCATGGCCACATAAGGAGTAACAAAAGATAAGGTAGCACCTGGATCAACTAAATAAAAAATATTAAGATGGAAGACTTTCAACATACCGGCCACCACATACGGAGAACCCTCACGATCCTGTCGAGTATGAAGATGTCATGACCCAAAGTATACCCTAGGCGTAACATGGCATATAATACCCCGAGAGGTTCCATAGAGGGAACTCAACATACATCATACAAGATAATATAAATTTAAGAGATTTAAAAGACAGTTTCAACAAATAAGAGTTTATAAAACGTAGTGGAATTCTAACATAGTCTCAAAGCCATCTAGTACATCAAGAGTGATCGGGACATAACCTGTACATCACATACAATCTGAAAAGTAAAGACAATAGGAAATGAAAGCTCAGTCCTCGAAACATGAGCACTCACAATTCTTCAACTTCTACTAAGAGATCCCAAGCCACAGAAATGCGAATCTGGAACGCCGAACCCCATATTTGTAAAGAATGTAGGCAGGAATATGCGTTAGTACAAAAATATACCATGTATGATAGCAATGCATAAAACGTATGAAATCATGCTAAAAGGGACCTTTTCATGACACGCAATGACCAAGCTGGAACGTCGGACCCCACATTTGTAAAGAATGTAGGCAGGAGTATGTGTTAGTACGAAAATGTACCATGCATGATAGCAATGCATAAAACATATGAAATCATGCTAAAAGGGGCGTTTTCATGACACGCAATGACCAAGCTGAACCATAAGATAAAAAGGGTTAGAAAACATGCATCTTAAAACATGGTCAATTCAAGCTACTTATCTTTAAAACATTTGTGAGATACTTCTAAAAGTAACCTTAGTTCATTATTTTGGGAAATTTACCTTTAACCGACATAGAGAGCATGTGAGCTATAAATATGGAATCTGGTTTCTACCCCACACCGAAAAGAGGTGTCCTACTTGCCAAGGTAAGACCATGAATTTCTAGCTTAGGTGGATCCACTAGCTAATGTCTATGTAAGACAACATCCTATGGTGGCACATAGTTATGGGAAAAGGAGATAACTTCTAGAAACCCCACCTCTACTAACGGGAGAGCTTCCATCTCAATATCCTCTTGGTGCTAAAAGTAAATCCCATGTAATAGTCATTATTAGCAACTTGTCTTATTATCCATGGAAGGGCACATCAAATTACCATCAATCCAAGCTAGGTTTCATTAGAATAGCTCCTTAAATCTTGATTCAAAGTTTAGTTGAGAAAACCTTTAAACCCTAAGAATCCTTTATGTGAGAAAACCCTTTCATAATCATGTTTTGATGTGTATATGAGAAATCCTTTCACAACACAACAACACAACAACATGGATGCTTTACTCTCAAAGCAAATCTTAAATCATTTTCATCAATTTCATAAGAACATGCATGCCTTCATAAATTCTTCTTTCAAGATTCAAAACTTACATTATATCATCATTGTTTGGAAAACATGGTGTATGCATGGGTTCATGGGGATTCATCTTAAAATCATAGAATTTTCTCAATTCATGCATAATAGTTTATAAAACAATCATTGAATCAACATACAAAGGAACCCATGACATAGAAGAAAACTCTAACTTCGATTGGAGATTTCTAACTTTGTAAATTGGAGAATTTGGGAACTCTATGGAGAAAAGAGCTCCATAGATGAAGACTATCATACCTTGATGCCAAAAGCTTACTATCAATGGTGAAATTGGAGACTTGACTTGAAACCCTAGCTTTTTTCTTCAAGCTTCTAGAGAGAGAAGTATTTGAGAGGATGACTTGATCTTCTTTTGAGAATTTGAGAGAATGAATTGATTTAGGAGATTTTGGGGGTAAAAACGTTTATATAAGGCTTTTACTAGAGGGTGAAATGACGTAGTATTGGGCTAGAATAATTATGAAAAGACTCCTCTTAGAATAACTACCGACCTCACCGATGACCCGACCTACTGTCGTTGGTAAGACTACGGACCGTACTGGTTGGTCGTTGATGAGTTCAGAGACTACTCAAATTGGACTCCCAACGATGGACCCATGTACAGTCTGTGTGTCCACCTACGGGCCGTACATGCCCAGTCGTGGTTCTCGACTTTTGACACTAAAGTTTTTCTCCAAGTCTGGGACTCACCTACGAGACTTACCTATGACTCGTGCATGGACGACGGATCATCCTGATCAACCATAGGAAAATACTGGAACTTGAATATTTTTGCAAACCTGGACTGGCCCACATTGAGCCAACCTACGGACCATGTGTTAGTCTAGGGGCCATGGGTGGCTTCATCGGTACTGGCACCATATCTTGCAAAAGATGTAAAATTCTACCTTTTTGAATCTGAGGTGTTACATTATCTCCCTCTTTGGAACATTCTTCCTCATATGAGATTCAAGACATCATAAGGAGAATAGGAACTTAATCTAACAGCCCAACATGAATACGATCACATAAATGCACATATCCGAGAGGGAAACATCAACTCCAAGCTAAAGCATGTTCAAAATATCATATCATGAAGTCTATATGCAACTCATACTCAGATGCACATAAACATGAAGAAATCAATCGAGTTAACTCATTTTCTCAAAATTTAATTTTTTCATGAATCATGTATAATGAGGGAATCACAGGAATATCTAAGACACATTACATCAAAAGAGTGAACCATGAGGGACTAAATTGCTCAAGCTAGGGTAGGGATAGAAGGAAAGAGATGAGGATAATAGGACATCATATCGGCCTTGGCCTCCCAAGTAGCACCCTCAACTAACAGATTCCTCTATAGAACTTTCACGGAAGCAACTTCTTTGTTCCTCAACTTCTTAACTTGCCGGTCTAAAAGCTCAACCAAAACTTCTTCATAAGAAAGATTCTCTTTAACTCCCAAACCTTCTAACGGAACTATAGATGTCGGATCTCCAACACATTTCTTCAACAAAGAGACATAGAAAATTGGATGCAGTGATGAAAATTCATTAGGCAAATCAAGCTCATAAGCGACCTTGCCAATTCGCCTCAATATCTAATATGGGCCCACATAACAAGGACTGAGCTTCCCTTTCTTACCAAACCTCATTACACTAATCATGGGCAAAATTTTCAAATAGACCTAATCATTTGCCTCAAATTCAAGATCCCTTCTACTAACATCGACATAGGACTTTTACCGACTTTGAGACATTTTCAACCTTTCTCTAATAAGCCAAACTTTCTGCATTGCTTCATGCACCAACTCGAGACCTATCAAGGAAACTTCACCCGCTTCAAACCAACCTATAGGAGATCTACACATCCTACCATATAGAGTCTCAAATGGAGCCGTACCAATGCTTGAATGATAGCTATTATTGTATGCGAACTCAATCAAGGGAAAGTGATCATCCCAATTACCCTTGAAGTCAATTACACAAGCTCTCAACATATCTTCCAAAGTTTGGATTGTATACTCCGCTTTCCCATGGATTTGTGGATGAAAGGTCGTACAAAGCTTAACACAAGTACCAAGAACTTTTTAAAAAGATTTCCAAAAATGAGAAGTGAATTGGGTACCATGGTCGGAGATAATGAACAAGGGCACTCCATGCAACCTAACCATTTCCCTCAATGTCACGATCAAAAGTATACCCTAGGCGTAACATGGTGTATAGGACCCCGAGAGGACCTACAAAAGCCACATAAAATACATCATAGAAGATAATAGAAAATCAAGAGATTTTAAAAGACAATTTCAAATCATGAAAGCTTATAAAATGTAGCAGAAGTCTAACATAGTCTCAAAGTCATTTAAAACATCAAGATTGAACGGGACGTAACATGTACATCACATACAAAATTGAAAATGTAAAGATAATATGAAATATAGGCTCAGTCCTTGAAGCATGACGACTCACCAATCTTCAATATCTACTAAGTGAACTCTAGCCACGGAGATGCGAATCTGGAGCATCGGACCCTACATTTGTATAAGAATGTTGGCAAGAGTATGCATCAGTACAAACATGTGCCAAAGTATGATAGCAATGTATAAAGTATGAAAATCATGCTAAAATGGACCTTTTCTTGACATGCAATGACCAAGCTAAAACATGAGGAAATGGTTAGAAACATAAGTGATAAAACATGGTCAATGCAAGCTAACATCTTTAAAACACTTTTTGAGATACTTCTTGAAGTAATCATAGTTCATTCTTATGGGAGATTTACCTTTAACCTACATTTAAGACCATGTGAGCCATTGAAATGGAATGTGGTGTCTACCCCACACCAAAAAATGGTGTGCAACTTGTCAAGGTAAGATCATGAACTTCTAGCTTATGTGGATCCACTAGCTAATGTCTATCTAAGACAATCATCCTATGGGGCACACAGGTATGGGATAAGGATAATGCTACTAGAAACCTAGTCTCTACTAACGGGAGAACTTTCATCTCAATATCCTCTCGGTTCTAAGAGTAAATCCCACAGAATAGTTATTATCTTACTTGTTTTTTTCATTAAGAGGCATGTGTAATCGCCACTTGCCTTATCATCCAAGGAAAAGTACAATTAAGCAACCAATCCAAGCTAGAGACATCATTAGAATACCTCATTAATCTTGATTCAAAATTTAGTTGAGAAAACCTTTCAACTCTAAGAATCCTTTATGTGAGAAAACCTTTCACAATCATAATTTCATGCGTATATAAGAAATCCTTTCACAATACAACAACGACAATATGGATGCTTTACTCTCAAAGCAAATCTTAAATTATTTTCATCAATTTCATAAGAGCATGCATATCTTCATAAATTCATCTTTCATGATTCAAAACCCACATTATATCATCATAGCTTAGAAAATATGGGTTAAGCATGAGTTCATGGGAATTTAACTTAAAAATATGGAATCATCTCAATTCATGCATAATAGTTCATAAAACAATCAATTGACCAACATTGAAGGAAACCCATGTCAGTTGAATAAAATCCAAACTCAATTGGGGAATCTAACTTTACAAAATTGGAGAATTTAGGAACCCTATGGAGGAAAGTACTCTATAGGTGAATACTATCATACCTTGATGCCAAAACCTTGAAATCAATGGTGGATTTGGAGACCTTACTTGAATTCCTAGCCTTCTTCTTCAAGTTTGTAGAGAGGGAAATATTTGAGAGGAGGACTTGATCTTCTTTTGATAATTTGAGAGTGAATTAATTTGGGTGATTTTGGGGGTAGAAATCATTATGTAGGGCTTTGAGTAGAAGGAAAAATTATATAGTATTGAGTTAAAAAATTGGAAAAGACCCTACAACCCCTAACTTAAAACTGCTGTATTGGCTCACTAGAAGGCCAAAACGGGTCGTCTAGAGCACCACGGCTTGTCTAACGGGTGGTGAAGAAATTTTGCCTAGAAGGGCTTTACTATTTCGGGAATAACTTTTTACTCCGAGCTGGGAACTAGGCAAACTCGGTGGCGTTGGATAGAGGACTCAATTATCTTTAATTTGATAGGTCATAGATCACCTAATTCATTTTGTGCTAAAATATATGATCATTTGAAGTTGACCCTAAACACTAAGTCTTATAACCCCCTTCATGGACGACTTCACGGTCCGTGTGGGGAGTCACGGGCCGTTTAGACGTCTGTGGCCCTTTTCCAGTGGCTATGGGAGAAGCCCCTTCTCAGTGGGAACTTGACGAGCCCTTGAATGGCCCGTCTACCTCACCACGGGCCGTCTAGGCATCCATGGGAGGGACACCGGCCTGTGCAGGTTCTGGGAACCCCTCACGAGCCTCCAAACGGACCATGGTCCCCTTCACGACCCGTCTAGGTCTCCGTGGAAGGTTCAATGGTCCATTTTTAGGTCCTTGCCCAGCCCACTTAACCCCTTTCTTTAATCCGAGGTGTTATAATATCTCCCCCTTGGTAACATTCGTCCTCGAATGAGATTCAAGCCATCATAAGGAACGTAGGAACTCAACCTAACAGCCCAACATGAATGCAATCGTAAAAATGCACATATCCGAGGAGGAAACTTCAAATCTAAGCTAAAGAATGTTCAAACATCATATCATGAAGTCAATATGCAACTCATACTCAAATGCACATAAACATGAAGAAATCAATCAAGTTAACTCCTTTTCTCAAAATTTAAGCTTTTCATGAATCATCCATAATGAGGAAATCATGGGAATATCTAAGACACATGACACCAAAAGAGTAAACCATGAGGACTAAATACCTCAAGCTAGAGTAGGGATGGAGGGAAAGAGATGAGGATAAGGGGACATCATATTGGCCTTGGCCTCCCAAGAAGCACCCTCAGCTAACTGATTCCTCCATAGAACCTTTACGGAAGCAACCTCTTTGCTTTTCAACTTCATAACTTGTCGGTCAAAAATCTCAACCGAAACATCCTCATAAGAAAAAATATCCTTAACTCCCAAACCTTCTAAGGGAACTATGGATGTTGGATCTCCAACACATTTCTTCAACAAAGAGACATGGAAAACCGGATGCACTGATGCCAAATCATTAGAAAAATCAAGTTCATAAGCAACTTTTCCAATATGCCTCAAAATCTGATATGGGCCCACATAATGGGGACTAAGCTTCCCTTTCTTCCCAAATCTCATTACACCCTTCATGGGTGAAATTTTCAAGTAGACTCAATCATTAATATCAAACTCAAGGTCTCTCCTTTTAACATCGATATACGACTTTTGCCGACTTTGAGCCATTTTCAACCTTTCTCTAATAAGCCAAATTTTCTCTATAGCCTCATGCCCCAACTCAAGGCCTATCAAAGTGACTTCACACACTTCAAACTAGCCTATGGGAGATCTACACCTCCTACCATATAGAGCCTCAAATGGAGCCATACCAATACTTGAGTAATAGTTATTATTATATGCAAACTCAATCAAAGGAAAGTGATCATCCCAATTACCTTTGATCTCAATTACACACGCTGTCAACATATCTTCCAATGTTTGGATAGTAAAATCTGTTTGCCCATCGGTTTGTGGATGAAAAATTGTACTAAGCTTAACACGAGTACCAAGACCCTTTTGGAAAGATTTCCAAAACTGAGAAGTGAATTGGGTATCACGATCGGAGATAATGGATTAGGGCACTCCATGCAACCTCACCATTTCTCTCAAGTAGAACTTCGCATAGTCCTCCGCCGAATAGGAAACCTTGACGGGAATGAAATAAGTCGATTTTGTCATAGGATCTACTATAACCCAAATCGAATCATTTGTTGCCGGGTGCGAGGTAAACCAACTATAAAGTCCATATTCAAATCTTCTCACTTCCAAGGAGGAATGCTAATACCTTGAGATAAACCTACCGGATTTTGATGCTCAAATTTTACTTGTTGACAATCAGGAAACTTAGCCACAAATTCCGCAATATCCTTCTTCATCTCATTCCACCAATAGACCTCTCGCAATTCACGGTACGCCTTGGTGGTACCCGAGTGAATGGGATATTGAGAACTATGGGCTTCTAACAAGATCTGCTCTCTCAAGTCATCTACATTGGGAACACACAAACGACCTTGATATCGAAGCACACCATCTCCCCCCGGGAGAACGTCTCTACGGACTTCTTAAGCATTGCTTCCTTTAATTCAACCAAAGTTTGATCAAGACCTTCCTTGGCTTTCACATCTGCCACAAAAGACGATTCTGAACTATTGTGAACCATAACACCACCTTTGCTAGAGTCAACTAACCGAACAACCAATCAGGCCAATCTATGAACATCTCAAACTAACTCTTTTTTATCATCTTCAATGTGAGCAAAACTACCCATCGACAGCTGACTAAGAGTATCTGCCATCTCATTTGCTTTACCAGGGTGATAGAGAACACTCATGTCATAATCTTTCAATAACTAAAGCCACCTCCTTTGGCGAAGATTTAGATCCTTCTTCTTAAACACTTATTGAAAACTCTTGTGGTCGGTAAAAACATCTACGTGAACACTATACAAGTAATGCCTCCAAATCTTTAAGGTAAACACAACTGCCACTTATTCAAGGTCATGGGTAGGATAATTCTTCTCATGAATCTTAAGTTTTCTTGAGGCATAGGTAATAACTTTCCCATTTTGCATAAGGACACATCCTAACCCAATTCTTGAAGCATCACAATAAATGACAAAACCATTTGTTCCTTCCGATAAAGTCAACACCAGTGCAGAAGTAAGTCTATCTTTCAATTCTTGGAAACTCTTTTCACATGCTTTAGACTATATAAAATTATCCTTCTTTTGAGTTAATACCATCAATGGAGAGGCAATCAAAGAAAATCCTTCAACAAACATTGTATAGTAACAAGTTAAACCTAGGAAACTTCTAATATCCGAAGGGGACAGAGGTCTAGGCAACCTCTTGACCGCATCCGTCTTCTTAGGATCTGCCTCAATACCCTCACTGGAAACAATGTGACCAAGAAAAGCTACGAACTTCAACCAAAACTCGCATTTGCTAAACCTTGGAAAAAGTTGTTGGTCCTTGAGGACTTGCAACACAATCCTCAAATGATCGATATGCTCGTCTTCACTTCTCGAATATATCAGTATGTCATCAATGAACACAATCACAAACATATCAAGGTATTGTCTCAACACCCTATTAATCAAATCCATAAATTTCATCGGAGCATTATTCAAACAAAATGAAATTACAAAAAACCCATAATAACTATACCTAGTTTGAAAATTCATCTTCGGAATGTCATAACTCGGGGGTACCCCCTAGATGTAACATGGCGTACAAGACCCCGAGAGGCCTCATACAAGTCACTTAGCTTTCATAGTCAAGATAATAGAAATCGACAAGATTTAAAACATTTTCAACATAACCAAAGTTTTTGAATTGCAAAGCGGAAGTCTAATACACTTGTCTCAAAAACCAACTAATACAATAAAATCTCGGGATGTAGCCCGTACATCAATGTTCAAAACTTAAATGAAAAGAACATAAGGAAAGTAGTGGCCAAATCCTTGGATGAATGAGGACTCACCAATCTTCAACTCTTCTTCTACTAAAGATCCTACCCACAGGGATGAGAATCGGGAACGTCGGACCCTACATTTGGATAAGAAATGTAGGCAAGAATATGTGTTAGTACAAAATGTACTAAGTAGGATAACTTGCATAAACATAACATAAGAGTTAGACAACATAAGTCATAAAGCATAATCAATGCACGTAATAGATCATCACAACATGTAAGGAGTACTTCTTGAAGTATCCTCAATTCATACTTAGTCAAGACATGGGTATCCGCCACTAGTATTTATTCATCATGGAAGGCAAACTCAAGCAACAATCCAAGCTCATCACCAATCATAACACATCCTAACTTATATTTTAAGGGCATGGGGAATGGCCTCTTGCCTTACTATAAAGGATCATGGGTATTCGCCTCTAGTCAAACTTACTATGGGATCATGGGTAGTCGCCTCTTGTCCAACTTACTTTGGGATCATGGCTAGTCGCCTCTTTTCCTTACATCATGTGACATGGGGAGTCGCCCCTTGTCTTTCTATCATATGACATGGGTAGTCACCTCTTGTCTGACTCTAAGGAATATGGGTAATCGCCTCTTATTCTTCTCATTAGAGGTCATGGGTAATCGCCTCTAGCCTCATCATTTTCATAGTTCCTAAGCTTAGATTCATTTTAGGTGTGAAATTTTTTCAACCTAGAATCATTCAATGTGAGAAAGCCTTTCACATTCATACATAAGAAAATCATGTGGGAAAATCCCTTCTACAACAATCAGATCAATAATCAACAATTAATAGCATATGCTTCACTCTCAAAGCAATTCTCATCATAAATCATCACATATGCCTCAATCTCAAAGCAATTCATATTGTATCTTATTTATCCTATAAGAATACACATAAATCCATAAATTCTCCTTTCATAGAGTAATACCAATTTTAATCAATTTCATTTTAGAGACATGATTTAAGCATGGGTACATGGAATTTTATCATAAAAGCATAGAATCCTCTCATTTCATACATAATCAACCATAATTCAATCAATTGAATCAACATTCTTAAAGACCCACAACTTAAAAGAAAACCCTAACTCAAATTGGAGACTTTCTACTTTCAATTGGGAGAACTTAGGGGCTCCATGGATGCAAGGATTCCATGGATGAAAAGCTATCATACCTTGCTATCAAAGCCCACAAACAATTGGAGAATGGAGACTTGACCTGGAGCCCTAGCTTCCACCCTTCTTCTTCTTCAAGCTTCTAGAGAGAGAAATATTTTTGGACAGGAAGAACCCAATTTCTTTTGGTGAATTTAAGAGAATGACTTGAATGGGTTGAATTTGGGGTTAAAATCACTTATATAGAGGTCCTAGGCATGGGTAAAACGACATAGTATTGCTTTAAAGAAATATGGAAAAGACCCAAAAGCCCCTGAACTTATAGCAGACGCAGCCCCTAAACGACCACCATCACGAGCCGTCAAGGACTACACGGGCCGTGGTGCTTGACCAGTGGTTGGCAAGCCTGCCCCAAAACTCACTCTCCTCACGACCCACTCCACGAGCCGTCATGGCTCTCACGAGCCTTCAAGTGGCTCGTGTGGAGGGTCACCATTAAGGAAGTCACTACCTCCCTCACCACGCGTCGTGGTGCCCATCACGAGCCGTCTAGGTGCTCGTGGTTGGGGACCATTTCTTTGCTCGACTTTGTGAGCCACCACGGGCAACACCACGCCTCGTGGTGCCCTTCACGACCCGTTTGGGCCTTCGTGAAGGTTGCCCAGAAATCTTGGCTTGTGACCTCTCACTTGGTCCCTTGCTTAGCCTACTAGATTCTGAGCTGTTACACTATCTCCCCCTTGGGAACATTCGTCCTCGAATGGGATTCTAATCATCTTATGAAAGAAAAGACTCAAAACTAGCTGCCCATCATGCATGCAATCACATAAATGAACATATCCGGGGAGGAAACATCAACTCCAAGCTAAAACACACTCATATCATCATATCATGAAATCCATAAACAACTCATATTCAAATGCATAAATCCGAGGAGGAAACATCAACTCCAAGCTATAGCATGTTCAACAATTTATCTCATGAAGTCTATATGCAACTCATACTCAATGCACATCAAGATGAGGAAAAATCAATCATATAAACTCATTTTCTTTCAAAATTCAAGGTTTTCATGAACATGCATAAAATGATGAATCATGGGAATATGTAAGACACATGACACCAAAACAAAGAGTAAACCATGAGGAATTCATTACCTCAAGCTAGAGTAGGGGTAGAAGGAAAAAAATGAGGATATCGCGACATCATATCGGCCTCGGCCTCCCAAGTAGCACCCTGCACTAAATGATTCCTCCATAACACTTTCACGGAAGCAACTTTTTTGTTTCTCAACTTCTTGACTTGCCAGTCTAAAATCTCAACCGGAACTTCTTCATAAGAAAGATTCTCCTTAACTCCCAAACCTTCTAAGGGAACTATAGATGTCGGATCTCCAACACACTTCTTAACATAGAGACATGGAAAACCGGATGCACCGATGCCAACTCATTAGGAAATTCAAGTTCATAAGCAACCTTACCAACACATCTCAAAATCTGATATAGGCCTACATAACGGGGACTAAGTTTCCCCTTCTTACCAAATCTCATTACACCCTTCATGGGTGAAATGTTCAAGTAAACATAATCATGAACATCAAACTCAAGATCTTTTCTTCTAACATCAGCATAGGACTTTTATCAACTTTGGGCTGTTCTCAACCTTTCTCTAATAAGTCGTACTTTCTCCATACCCTCATGAACTAACTTGGGTCCGATCAAGGCAACTTCACCCACCTCAAACCAATCTATAGGAGATCTACACCTCCTTCCATAAAGAGCCTCAAATGGAGCCATGCAAATACTGGAGTGATAGCTATTATTATAGGCAAACTCAATCAAAGGCAAGTGATCATCCCAATTTCCTTTAAAATCAATGACACAATCTCTCAACATATCTTCCAATGTTTGGATAGTATGCTCCGCTTGCCCATTGGTTTGTTGATGAAAAGTCGTGCTAAGCTTAACATTAGTACCAAGACCCTTTTGGAAAGATTTCCAAAATTGAGAAGTGAATTGAGTACCTCGATCGGAGATAACGGAAAAGGGCACTCCATGCAACCTTACCATTTCTCAAATACAACTTAGCATAATCTTCTGCCGAATAAGAAACTTTGATGGGAATGAAATGAGCTGATTTCATCATTCGATCCACTATAACCCAAATCGAGTCATGTTGTCGCTGTGTACGAGGCAGCCTTACTATGAAGTCCATATTAAAATCTTCCCGCTTCCAAATAGGAATACTAATGTCTTGGGATAAACCTCTCGGTTTCTAATGCTCAACTTTCACCTGTTAGCAATTAGGACAGTTAGCCACAAATACCGCAATATCCTTCTTCATCTCATTCCACCAATAGATCTCCCGCCTGTCACGGTACATCTTGGTGGCTCTCGGGTGAATGGAATATCGAGAACTGTGGGCTTCTGACAAGATCTGTTCCCTCAAGTCATCTACATTAGGAACACACAAACGACCTTGATATCTAGGCACACTATCTCCCCCTTGGTAGAAAGCCTCAATGAACTTTCTAAGCACCACTTCTTTCAATTCTACTAAGGTTAGATCAAGACATTGCTTGGCTTTCACATCCGCCAAAAAAGATGATTCTGAAACGTTGTGAACCATGACACCACACTTGGTAGAGTCCACTAACTGAACACCCATTTGGTCCAATCTATGTACATCTCGTACTAATTCTCTTTTACCATCCCCTATATGGGCAATACTACCCATTGATAATCGGCTAAGAGCATCCGCAACCACAATTGCCTTACCGGGGTGATAGAGAACGCTCATATAATAATCCTTAAGTAACTCTAGCCACCTTCTTTGGCGAAGATTTTGATCTTTCTCATTAAACACATATTGCAAACTCTTATGGTCGGTAAATATATCTACGTACACACCATACAAATAATGCCTCCAAATCTTTCAAGCAAACACAACCGCCGCTAGTTCAAGATCATGGGTATGATAATTCTTCTATGGATCTTAAGTTTCCTTGAAGCATAGGCAACAACTTTCCAATTTCGCATAAGTACACATCCTAATCCAATTCTCGAGGCATCACAATAAACAACAAATCCATCAGCCCTCTCTGATAAGGTCAACACCGGAGCGGAAGTAAGTCTATCTTTCAATTCCTGAAAACTCTTCTCACATGTTTCGGACCATATGAACTTGGCCTTCTTTTGAGTCAAAGTTGTCAATGGAAAGGCAATGGCAGAAAACTCCTCAACAAACCTTCTGCTATAACCAGCTAAACCCAAGAAACTTCTAATATCCGAAGGAGATAAAGGTCTAGGCCAACTCTTGACCGCATTTGTCTTCTTAGGATCTACCTTAATACCCTTACTTGAAATAATATGACCAAGAAAATCCACGGACCTTAGCCATAACTCACATTTGATAAACTTTGCAAAGAGTTGTTGGTCCTTGAGAATTTGCAACACAATCCACAAATGGTTGATGTGATCATCCTCACTTCTCGAATAAATCAATATATCATCAATGAACATAATTACAAACATGTCAAGGTATTGTCTAAACACCCTATTCATCATATCCATAAATACCGCCGGGGCATTAGTCAAACCAAATGACATTACCAAAAATCATAATGACCGTACCGGGTTCTAAAAGCCGTCTTTGGAATATCATTTTCCTTCACCCTCAATTGGTGATAACCCGATCGGAGGTCAATCTTGGAAAAGTTACTCACCCCTTTAAGTTGGTCAAATAAATCATCTATCCTTGGAATAAGATACTTATTATTAATGGTCCTCTTATTCAATTTCTGGTAGTCAATACACAAACGAAGTGAACCATCTTTCTTTTTAACAAATAAAACTGGAGCACCCTATGGAGATATACTCGGTTGGATGAAACCCTTATCCAACAAATCTTTCAATTTCTTATTTAATTCCTTAAGTTCTACCGGAGCCATTCGCTAAGGAGAGTTAGAGATGGGCTACGTATCGGGGAGAAGTTCAATACCGAAGTCTATTTTCCTTTCGGGAGGAATACTGGGTAGATCATCTGGGAACACTTCCGGAAACTCATTTACAATGGGGACAGACTCAAGAGTAGGGGTTTTGAAATCCATATCCCTCACCCTAACTAGATGGTACATGCAACCCTTAGAAATAATCTTTCTAGCTTTAAGACAAGAAATAAACTGACATTTCAGCATCGAATTTCCCCCATTCGACTCTAGGATAGGCTCATTCGGAAATGGAAACTTGACTACACGGGTTCTACAATCAATAGAAGCATAACATAAATGCAATCAATACATCCCAAGAATGACATCAAAATCTAGCATATCAAGCTCTACCAAATAAACAAAAATGACTCTATGGGGTAAGAAGACGGGACACTTTCTATAGACCCTCTTAACAATAACAGAATCACCAACAGGAGTAGAGACAGGAAAAGGATCTAACAACTCATCAGGAAGCACATTAAATATCATAGCCACATATGGCGTCACAAAAGACAAGGTAGCACTGGGATCAAGTAAAGCATAAACATCAAGTTGAAAGACTTTTAACATATCGGTAACCACATCGGGAGAACCTTCTTACTCACCATGAGTCTGAAGTGCATAGAATCTATTTTTCTTGGGAGCATTCGGACCCGAACCACTTGAATCGGATGAAGGATAGGGTTGAGTCCTACGACGATTATCTCCTTCATTCTTAGCAAATGAAGGACAATCTCTTATCTTGTGGTCCATCTTACCAAAACAAAAATAAACATTAGAACCCGCTAGACATTTGCCCTCATGCTTTCTTCCACACTTAGCACAATTCGGTAATGAAGACCCATTACCACCTCCTTGAGCTTTAGGGTTAGAAACCCTATCTTTTTTGAACTTAGGAGCATTGGAGGAACCTTGATCGGAAAATCTTTGTCGAAACCTAGGACGACTATGTCCATTGGACCTTGCATGAGAAAAATTACTATCATCGGTTTTAGCCCTTTTTGTCTCCCTAGACCTCTCCTTAAGTTTTTCATCCTCAATTTGTTGGGCATGGACAAGCATAGTGGTACGGCATTCTTTCACTACCAATTCAGACACACCCGAAAAGAACTTGCTCATCCTTGCCCTAGAGTCGGCAAATATAGAGGGAGCATATCTTGACAATTGAGTGAACCTCAAAGCATACTCTTTCACACTCATGTTCCTCTGTCGGAGGTTGATGAACTCAAGAACTTTTTCCTCCCTCATCTCAAGAGGAAAGAACCTATCAAGGAAAGTAGACTTGAACCTTTCCCAATCAAGGGGACCCGCATCTTCCGGTCTTGCTTCTTTCCATTGGTTGAACCAAATTTGAGCAACACCCTTAAGTTAATAAGCGGCCAATTGCGCCTTTTCCACCGGCGTCACTCCTATGATAGCCAACAACTTGTAAACCTCATCAATGAACTCTTGAGGATCTTCCTCAACCTTAGAGCCATAGAATTCTGGAGGATTAATCCTAGTGAAGTCCCTCACTCTAGATGTCGTCGTACCCACATTTGGGTTCACGGGGACCATAACCTCCATATTGGCTTCGGCTATCACGGCTTGAGCCAATACTTGAAAAGAAGTCCTAAACTCCACATTAGTCACTTGCTTGGCCAAAGGGTCAACCGGATCTTGAGAAGCTTAAGGAGGAGCTTCTTGCCAACATTTCCTCCCTCATTCCTTCTAGCAAAAGCTCTTCGAGTAGTCATATCATGTAGACCATCGGGTAAGGATTAGGAGAAAGAAATTATAGAGTCAAACTCTATCGCACGAATTAGAGTGAAGAAAGAAGTGAAGTTTCCTAAACATCTTGTAGCCTCTCATTCATAAATGTGGTGCGCTTCACACTCATGAACAAGACTCTACTTGACATGGTTTTGAGACACCCTAGAACCTTTCTAAACCTTTTGATACCAAGTTTGTCACAACTCAGGGGTACCCCTAGATGTAACATGGCGTACAAGACCCCGAGAGGCCTCATACAAGCCACTTAGATTTCATAGTCAAGATAATAAAAATTGACAAGATTTAAAACATTTTCAACATAACAAAAAGTTTTTAAATTGCAAAGCGGAAGTCTAATACACTTGTCTCAAAAACCTTCTAATATAATAGAATCTCGGGACGTAGCCCTTACATCAATGTTCAAAACTTAAATGAAAAGAACATAAGGAAAGTAGTGGCCAAATCCTCGAATGAATGAGGACTCATCAATCTTCAACTCTTCTTCTACTATGGATCCTAGCCATGGGGATGAGAATCGGGAACACCAGACCCTACATTTGGATAAGAAATGTAGGCAAGAGTATGTGTTAGTACAAAATATACTAAATATAATAACTTGCATAAACATAACATAAAAGTTAGACAACATAAGTCATAAAGTATAATCAATGCACATAATAGATTATCACAACACGCAAGGAGTACTTCTTGAAGTATCCTCAATTCATACTTAGTCAAGACATGGGTAACCGCCACTAGTATTTACTCATCATGGAAGGCAAACTCAAGCAAAGATCCAAGCTCATCACCTATCATAACATATCCTAACTTATCTTTAAAGGGCTTGGGGAATCGCCTCTTGCCTTACTATAAAGGATCATGGGTATTCGCCTCTAGTCCAACTTACTATGGGATCATGAGTAGTCGTCTCTGTCCAACTTACTTTGGGATCATGGGTAGTCACCTCTTATCCTTACATCATGTGATATGGGTAGTCGCCCTTGTCTTTCTATCATATGACATGGGTAGTCACCTCTTGTCTGAGTCTAAGGAATATGGGTAATCGCCTCTTATTCTTTTCATTAGAGGTCGTGGGTAATCGCCTCTAGCCTCATCATTTTTATAATTCCTAAGCTTAGATTTTTTTTTAGGTGAGAAATCCTTTCAACCTAGAATCATTCAATGTGAGAAAGTCTTTCACATTCATACATAAGAAAATCATGTGGGAAAATCTCTTCCACAACAATCACATCAATAATCAACAATTAATAACATATGTTTTACTCTAAAAGCAATTCTCATTATAAATCATCACATATGCTTCAATCTCAAAGCAATTCATATTTTATCTTATTTATCCTATAAAATACACATAAATCCATAAATTCTCCTTTCATAGATTAATACCCATTTTAATCAATTTCATCTTAGAGACATAGATTAAGCATGGGTACATGGAATTTCATCATAAAATCTTAGAATCCTCTCAATTCATGAATAAACAACCATAATTCAATCAATTGAATCAACATTCTTAAAGACCCACAACTTAAAAGAAAACCCTAACTCAAATTGGGGAATTTCTACTTTCAATTGGGAGAACTTAGGGGATCCATGGATGCAAGGATTCCATGGATGAAAAGCTACCATACCTTGCTATCAAATCCCACAAACAATTGGAGAATGGAGACTTGACCTTGAGCCCTAGCTTCCACCCTTCTTCTTCTTAAAATTTCTAGAGAGAGAAATATTTTGGAGAGGAAGAACCCAATTTCTTTTGGTCAATTTAAGAGAATGGGTTATATTTGGGGTTAAAATCACTTATATAGGGGTCCTAGGCATGGGTAAAATGACATAGTATTAATTTAAAGAAATCTGGAAAAGACCCAAAAGCTCCTGAACTTACAGCTGACACACCCCCTAAACGACCATCATCACGAGCCGTCAAGCCATGGTGGCAGCCGTGGTCCTTGACCAGTGGCTTGGCAAGCCTTCCCCAAAACTCACTCTCCTCACGACCAACTCCACGAGCCATCAAGTGGCTTGTGTAGAAGGTCACCATTAAGGAAATCACTATCTCCCTCACCATGACTATCACCACGCGTCGTGGTGCCCATCACAAGCCGTCTAGGTGCTCGTGGGAGGGGACCAATTCTTGGCTCAACTCTATGAGCCACCACGGGCTACACCACGCCTCGTGGTGCCCTTCACGGCCCGTCTGGGCCTTCGTGAAGGGTGCCCAGGCTTAAATCTTGGCTTGTGAGCTCTTACTTGATCCCTTTCTTAGCTTACTAGATTCTGAGGTGTTACATTCCTTCACCCTCAATTGGTGATAGCCCGACCGGAGGTCAGTCTTAGAGAAGTAACTTGGTCCTAGAAGCTGATCAAACAAGTCATCTATCCTTGGGAGAGGATATTTGTTCTTAACGGTAAACTTGTTCAATTGCCGGTAGTCAATACACCTACAAAGCGAACCATCCTTCTTCTTAACAAATAAAATTGGATCACCCCATGGAGAGATACTTGGCCGGATGAAATCCTTATTCAACAAGTCTTTCAATTGCTTATTTAATTCCTTAAGCTCTACCAGAGCCATTCGGTAAGGAGGAATACAGAGAGGTTGTGTATCTAGGAGAAGGTTAATACCGAAGTCTATTTCCCTTTCGGAAGGAACACTGGGTAAATCATCGGGAAACACTTCTGGAAACTCGTTAACAACGGAGACCGACTCAAGAGTAGGGGTTTCCGAATCCATATCCCTAACCTGAACAATATGGTATATGAAACCCTTTGAGATCATCTTTCTAGCTTTAAGACAAGAAATAAACTGACTCTTAGGCATATAATTTCACCCTTCGCACTCTAGGATGAGTTTATTTGGAAACTGAAACTTGACTACATAGGTTCTACAATCAATAGAAGCATAACATGAATGCAGACAATCCACTCCAAGGATAACATCAAAATCTAGATTATCAAGCTCTACAAGATCAACATGAGTGACTCTATGGGACAAGGAGACAGGACTCTTTCTCTAGACCCTCTTAGCCATAATAGAAATCACCAACTGGAGCAGAGACAGAAAAAGGATCTAACAACACATCCGGATGAATATCAAACCACATTGCCACGTATGGCGTCACAAAAGACAAGGTAGCACCGGGATCAAGTCAAGCATAAATATCAAGTGGGAAGACTTTCAACATACCGGTAACTACATCGGGAGAACCCTTTTACTCATGACGATTCTGAAGTGCATAGAATCGGTTTTTCTTTGGAGTACTTTAACCCGAACCACTAAGAGAAGCATGCTTACCTTATCTTCTCTTAGTCGAAAGTGATGGACAATCCCTTATTTTATGACCAGTTTTACCACAACCGAAGAAACCATCCATGTCGGCTAAGCACTTGCCCTCGTGCTTCTTTCAACATCTAGCACAAGAAGACAATAAAGATCCACCACCATTCCCTCCTTGAGTCTTAGGGTTAGACACCCTATATTTGTTGAAATTAGATGGAGCATTGGAGAAACCTTGACCCAGAGAACCTTTGTCGAAACATAGAATGACCATGTCCATCGGACCTTGAATGTGAAAAGATAGCATCACCGGTTCTTGCCTTCTTAGTCTCCCTAGATCTTCTCTTAAGTTTATCCTCTTCTATTTTTTGAGCATGAACCATAAGACAAGAAATGTCCATATCATTAATAAGCATGGCGGTACGACATTCCTTAACAACCATTTCGGACACACCCGAAATGAACTTACTCGTTCTTTCCCTAGGATCGGCAATCATAGTAGGAGCATATCGAACAATTGTGTGAACTTCAAAGCATATTCATTCACACTCATGTTTCCTTGACTAAGGTTGATGAATTCAAGCACCTTTGTCTCCCTCATCTCAAGGGGAAAGAACCTATCTAGAAAAGGAACTTTGAAATTTTCCCAATCAAGAGGACCCACATCTTCCGCCCTCTCTTCTTTCCATTGGTTGAACCATATTTGAGCAACACCCTTAAGTTGATAATCCGCAACCTCTACCTTTTCCACCGGTGTCACTCCCAGGATCATCAACACCTTGTACACCTCATCAATGAACTCTTGGGGGTCTTCCTCAACCTTAGAACTATGAAACTCCAGAGGATTAATTCTAGTGAAATCCCTCACTCTAGATGCCACCCTACACACATTTGTGTTCACAGGGACCACAACCTCCCTATTTGCTTGAGTCGTCATGTCTTGAGCCAACACTTAAAAAGCAGACCTAAGCTCCGCGTTAGTCACTTGCTCGGCCAAGAAGTCAACCAGAACTTAAGGAGGAGCTTCCTATTCCACATTCTCTCCTGCATTCCTTCTAGAATGTGCCCTTCGAGTGGCCATATCCTGTAGAGAATCGGATAAGGATTAGGAGACAGACATTATAAAGTTAAAAACTATCACACGACTTTAGAGTAATGAAAGAAGTAGAGATTCCTAAACATCTTATAGCCTCTCATTCTTAAATGTGGCGCGCTTCACCCTCAAGAACAAGACTCTATTTGACGTGGCTTATGAGACTTTCTAGGACCAATCTAAACCTTGTTCTCTGAATACCTAGTTTGTAACGACCCAAAGTATACCCTAGGTGTAACATGGCATATAGGACCCCGTGAGGTCCTACAAAAGCCACTTAGCATACATCATACAAGACAATAAAAAATCAAAAGATTATAAAACTGAATTTCAAATCATGAGAGTTTATAAAATTTAGCAGAAGTCTAACTTAGTCTCAAAGCCATCTAGTTCATCAACAGTGATCGAGACGTAACCCATACATCATATACAAAATTAAAAATATAAAGGAAATATGAAATACAGGCTCGGTCCTCGAAGCATGACGACTCACCAATCATCAATATCTACTAACTGAACTCTAGCAATGGGGATGCGATCTGGAGCGTCGGACCTTACATTTGAATAAAAATGTATACAAGAGTATGTGTTAGTACATACATGTACCAAGTATGATAGCAATGCATTAAGTATGAAAATCATGCTAAAATGTACCTTTTTGTAACATGCAATGGCCAAGCTAAAACATGAGGAAAATGGTTAGAAACATAAGTCATAAAATATGATCAATGTAAGCTAACATCTTTAAAACACTTTTGGAGATACTTCTTGAAGTAACCTTAGTTCATTCTTGTGAGAGATTTACCTTTAACCAACATTTAAGACCATGTGATCTATTGACATGTAATCCGGTGTCTACCCCATAACGAAAAGGGGTGTCCTATTTGCCAAGGTAAGACCATGAACTTCAAGCTTATGTGGTCCAACTAGCTAATGTCTATCTAAGACAATCATCCTATGGGGACACATAGGTATGAGATAAGGAGATTTCTACTAGAAACCTGACCTCTACTAACGGGAGAGCTTCCATCTCAATATACTCTCGGTGCTAAGCGTAAATCCCATGAAATAGTCATTATCTTACTTGTCTTATCATTAAGAGGCATGGGTAATTTCCACTTACCTTATCATCCATGGAAAGGTACAATTGAGCAACCAATCAAAGCTAGAGACATCATTAGAATAGCTCCTTAATCTTGATTCAAAGTTTAGTTGAGAGAAACTTTCAACTCTAAGAATTTTTTATGTGAGAAAACCTTTCACAATCATGCTTTCACGTGAAAATGAGAATTCCTTTCACAACACAACAACAACAAAATGGATGTTTTACTCTCAAAGCAAATCTTAAATCATTTTCATCAATTTCATAAGAACATGCATATCTTTATAAATTCATCTTTCATGATTCAAAACCCACATTATATCATCATAGCTTAGAAAAATGGATTAAGCATGGGTTCATGGGAATTCAACTTAAAAACATGGAATTATCTCAATTCATGCATAATAGTTCATAAAACAATCAATTTGACCAACATTGAAAGGAACCAAGTCAATTGAATAAAACCCTAACTCAATTGGGGACTCTAACTTTACAAAATTGGAGAATCAGGAACCTTATGGAGGAAAGGACTCCATAGGTGAATTCTATCATATCTTGATGCCAAAACCTTGAAATCAATGGTGGATTTGGAGACTTGACTTGAAATCCTAGCCTTCTTCTTCAAATTTCTAGAGAGAGAAATATTTGAGAGGAGGACTTAATCTTCTTTTGAGAATTTGACAGAATGAATTGAATTGGGTGATTTTGGAGGTAAGAATCATTATATAGGGCTTTGCGTAGAAGGAAAAATGACATAGCATTGATTTAAAAGAATTGGGAAAAGACCTTACAACCCTCACTTAAAACTATCGAATTGGCTAACTGGAAGGCCAACAGGTCGTCTAGAACACCACGGCCCATCTAACGGGTTGTGAAGAAATTCTGCCTGACAGGGCATCACTATTTTGGGCATAACTTTTTACTCCGAGCATAGAATTAGGAAAACTTAGTGCAGTTGGAAAGAGGACTCAAATATATTTAATTTGATAGGACATAGGCCACCTAATATATTTTGTGCTAAAAGATATCATCGTCTGAAATTGACCCTAAACTCTAAGTATGATAAACCCCCTTCCCGGACGACTTTATGGTCTGTGTGGGGCTTGATGAGTCGTTTGGACGTCTGTGGCCCTTTTCCAGTGGATAGGGTAGAAGCCCATTCTAAGTGGGCACTTGACGAGCACTTGCACGGCCCGTCTGCCTAACCACGGGTTGTCTAGGCATCCGTGGGAGGGACACTAGCCTGGGCAGGTTCTCGGAACCCCTTACGAGCCCCCAAACAGACCGTGGTCCCCTTCACAGCCTGTCTGGGGCTCCGTGAAAGGTTCCATGGTCCATTTTTGGGTTCTTGACTAGCCCACTTAACCCCTTTCTATCCTTTCTCTAATCCTAGGTGTTACACTCAGGTATAACTTAGCATAGTCCTCTACCAAAAAAGAAACTTTTATGGGAATGAAATGAGCCGATTTCGTCATTCGATCTAAGATAACTCAAATCAAGTCATGTTGCCACCGGGTACGTGGTAAACCAACAATGAATTACATATTCAAATCTTCCCACTTCCAAGTAGGAATGTTAATATTTTGGGATAAACCTCCCTGCTTTTGATTCTCACCTTTAACTTGTTGACAATTAGGACACTTAGCCACGAATTCTGCAATATTATTTTTCATCCCATTCCACCATAGACCTCCCCCAAGTCACGGTACATCTTGGTGGCTCCTGGGTGAATGGAATATCGAGAACTATGGACTTCTGACAACATCTGCTCTCTTAAGTCATCTACATTGGGAACACACAAACGAACTTGATATCGAAGCACATCATCTTCCCCTTGGGAGAAAGCCTCTACGAACTTTTTAACCACTGCTTCTTTCAACTCAACAAAAGTCAGATCAAGACCTTGTTTGGCTTTCACATTTGCCATAAAATATGATTCAGTACCATTGTGAACCATGACTCCACCTTTGGTAGAGTCAACTAACCAAATACCCAATCGGGCCTATCTAAGAGCATCTCGAACTAACTCCTTATTATTCTCAACATGAGCAACACTACCATCGATAACCGACTAAGAGCATCCGCCATCACATTTACTTTGCCAGGGTGATAGAGAACACTCATATCATAATATTTTAGTAACTCAAGCCATCTCCTTTGGCGAAGATTTTGGTCTTTCTTTTAAACACATATTGCAAACTCTTGTGGTTGGTAAAAACATCCACATGAACACCATATAAGTAATGCCTCCAAATCTTTCAGGCAAAAACAACCGCCGCTAGTTCAAGGTCGTGGGTAGGATAATTCTTCTCATGAATCTTAAATTGCCTTGAGGCAAAGGCAATGGCTTTCCCATTTTGAATAAGGAAACACCCTAACCCAATTCTCGAGGCATCACAATAAACAACAAAACCATCAGTTCGTTCCAATAAGGTCAACACCGTAGCAGAAGTAAATCTATCTTTCAAATCTTAGAAACTCTTTTCAGGTGCTTCGGACCATATGAACTTAACCTTCTTTTGGGTTAATGCCGTCAATAGAGAGGCAGTCGATGAAAATCCTTTAATAAACCTTCTATAATAACCGGCTAAACCAAAGAAACTTCTAATATTCGAAGGGGATAGAGGTCTAAGCAAACTCTTTACCGCATCCGTCTTCTTAGGATCTACCTCAATACCTTTTACAGAAATAATATGACCAAGAAAAGCCACGGACCTTAACCAAAACTCACATTTGAAAAAATTTGCGAAAAGTTGTTTGTTATTGAGGATTTGCAACAGAATCCTCAAATGATCAGTATGCTCACCTTCACTCCTCGAATAGATCAGTATATCATCAATGAACACAATCACAAAAATATCAAGGTATTGTCTAAACACCCTATTGATCAAATCCATAAATGCGATCGGAGCATTAGTCAAACCAAACGACATTACCAAAAACTCATAATGACCATTCTGAGATTGAAAATCCATATTCGGAATGTCATCTTCCTTCACCCACAGTTGGTGATAACCTGACCAGAGTTCAATCTTAGAAAAGTAACTTGCTCCTTGAAGTTGATCAAACAAATCTTCTATCCTTGGGAGAGGGTGTTTGTTCTTAACAATAACCTTGTTCAATTGCCAGTAGTCAATACACATACGGAGTGAACTATCTTTCTTTCTAACAAACAAGACTGGGGCACCCCATGAAAAGATACTTGGTCAGATGAAATCCTTATCCAAAAAATCTTTCAATTGCTCTTTAATTCCTAAAGTTCTATCAGAGCATATGATAAGGAGGAATGGAGATAGCTTGATTATCTGGGAGAAGGTCAATACAAAAGTTTGTTTCCCTTTTTGGAGGAACAGCAGGTAAATCATTGGGAAACACTTCCAGAAACTCGTTAACAATGGGGACCGACTCAAGAGTAGGGGTTTTCGAATCCATATCCCTTACACGAACGAGACTGTATATGCAACCCTTAGAAATCATCTTTCTAGCTTTAAGACAAGAAACAAACTGACCTTTAGGCATAGAATCTCCCCCATTCCCCTCTAGCATGGGTTCATTTGGAAACTAAAACTTGACAACTCAGGTTCTACAATCAATAAAAGCATAACATGAATGCAGTCAATCCATACCAAGGATAATATCAAAATCTAGCATATCAAGTCTACAAGATCAACATGACTGACTCTATGGGACAACGAGACGGGACACTTTCTATAGACCCTCTTAGCCACAATAGAATCACCAACTGAAGTAGAGATAGAAAAATGATCTAACAACACATCCGAAAGAATATCAAACCTCATAGCCACATATGGCGTCACAAAAGACAAGGTAGCACCGGGGTCAAGTAAAGCATAAACATCAAGTTGGAAGCCTTTCAACATACTGATAACCACGTCGGGAGAACACTCTTTCTCATGACGAGTCTGAAAAGCATAGAATCGGTTTTACTTTGGAACACTTGAACCCGAACCACTAGGCGGAGCTTGCTTACCTTCTCTTCCCATAGTCACAAGTGATGGACCATCCCTTATTTTATGACAACTTTTACCACAACCAAAGCAACTATCTGTGTCGCCTAAGCACTTACCCTCGTACTTCTTTCCACACCTAGCCACCACTATTATCTCCTTGAGGCATAGGGTTACAGACCCTATCTTTGTTGAACTTAGGTGAAGAATTAGAGGAACCTTATCCCAAAATATAGGTAACGCATACTCTTGCCTACATTTCCTCAAATATAGGGTCCGATAGTTAGGTTTCTTAGTTTCATGGCTAGTGGTTGAATTCGAGGTTCCTGAACTTTGGTGAGTCCTCATGCTTCGAGTATGGATTTTCATTGTTCTAGTTTCTTTCTTGTGTTTCAGTTTGGACATGATGTATGGGCTAGGCCTAATTTCATTCTATTGTATTAGATGGTTATTGAGAAAAAGTGTTTTAGACTTCCGTTTTTCTTTTATAAATCTATTGGACTTGGACTATTGTTTTACTTCTTTTGTTATATTTCTTATGCTATGGATGCTAAGTGGCTTGTATGGGGTCCCTTGGGGTCCTATACGCCATGTTACATATAGGGGGTACCCTTGGGTCGTGACAAACTTGGTATCAGAGAACAAGGTTTAGAATGGTCGTAGGATGTCTCATAAGCCACGTCAAGTAGAGTCTTGTTCATGAGTGTAAAGCGCACCACACTTATGAATTAGAAGCTAGAAGATATTTAGGAAACTTCATTTCTTTCATTACTCTAAAGTCGTGCGATAGAGTTTAACTCTATAAGGTCTCTCTCCTAATCCTTATCTGATGCTCTACAGGATAAGGCTACTCTAAGAGCATTTGCTAGAAGGAATGTGAGAGAGAATGAGCAACAAGAAGCTCCTCCACAAGATCCTCAAGTTTCGGTCGATCCTTTGGTCGAGCAAGTGACTAATGCAGAGTTTAGGGCTGTTTTTCAAGTGGCTCAAGCCGTGACGGCCCAAGCCAATAGGGAGGTTGCGGTTCCTGTGAACCCAAATATGGGCATGGCGGCATCTAGAGTAAGGGACTTCACTAGGATTAATCCTCTGGAGTTTCATTGTTCTAAGGTTGAGGAAGATCCTCAAGAGTTAATTGATGCGGTTTATAAGGTCTTGATGATTATGGGAGTTACGCCGGTTGAAAAAGCGAAGTTGGCCGCTTATCAACTTAAGGGTGTGGCTCAAATATGGTATAATCAATGGAAAGAAGGGAGACCGAAAGATGTGGGTCCTCTTGATTGGGAGAATTTTAAGGCTACTTTTCTTGATAGGTTCTTTCCCCTTGAGATGAGGGAAGCCAAGGTTCTTGAGTTCATTAACCTTCGACACAGAAGTATGAGTGTGAGGGAATATTCTCTAAAGTTCACATAATTATCTAAATATGCTCCAACAATGGTTGTCGATTCAAGGGCAGGGGTGAGTAAGTTCATTTCGGGTGTGTCCGAAATGGTAGTTAAAGAGTGTCGTACCGCCATGCTCATTAATGACATGGACATCTCTCATCTCATGGTTCATGCATAACAGATCGAATAGGAGAAACTTAAGGAAAAGTCTAGGGAGGCAAAGAGGGATAAAATCGGTGATGGTAATTTCTCTCATGCAACGTCCGATGGACATGGTTGTCCTAGATTTTGACAAAGGTTTTTCGATCAAGGTTCCTCCAATGCTCCTCCTAAGTTCAACAAAGATAGGGTGTCTAACCCTAATCCTCAAGGAGGTAATGGTAGTGGATCTTCATTGCCTATGTCTACTTGTGTTTGGTGTGGAATGAAGCATGAGGGTAAGTGCCTAGCCGGCACGGATGGTTGCTTTAGTTGTAGTAAAAGTGGTCATAAAATGAGAGATTGTCCGATGCTCATGACTAAAGGAAGAGAGGGCAAGCAAGCTCCTCTTAGTGGCTCAGGTCCCAATGCTCCTAAGCAAAACTGATTCTATGCACTTTAGACTCGTGGTGAACAAGAGGGTTCTCCCTATGTGGTTACTGGTATGCTGAAAGTTTTCCAACTTGATGTTTATGCTTTACTTGATCCCGGTGCTACCTTGTCTTCTGTGATGCCATATGTGTTTATGAGATTTGATGTTCTTCCGGATGTGTTGTTATATCCTTTTTTTGTCTCTACTCCTGTTGGTGATTCTATTGTGGCTAAGAGGGTCTATAGAAAGTGTCTTGTTTCCTTGTCCCATAGAGTTACTCTTGTTGACTTGGTAGAGCTTGATATTTTAGACTTTGATTTTATCCTTGCTATGGATTGGCTGCACTCATGTTATGCTTTTATTGATTGTAGAACTCGTGTGGTCAAGTTTCAGTTTCCAAATGAGCTTGTCCAAGAGTGGAAAGGGGGAAATTCTATACCTAAGGGTCAGTTTGTCTCTTATCTTAAACCTAGAAAGATGATTTCTATGGGTTGCATTTACCATCTAGTTAGGGTGAGGGATGTGGATTTCGAAGCCCCTACTCTCGAGTCGGTCCCCATTGTTAATGAGTTTTTGGAAGTACTCCCAGATGACTTGCCCGGTATTCCTCTCGAAAGGGAAATAGACTTCGGTATTGACCTTCTCCCAGATACGTAACCTATTTCTATTCCTCCTTACAGTATGGCTCCGGTAGAACTTAAGCAGTTGAAAGAACAATTGAAAGATTTGTTGGATAAGGGTTTCATCCGAAAGACTATCTCTCCATGGGGTGCTCACGGTTTGTTTGTTAGAAAGAAAGATGGTTCTCTTCGTATGTGTATTGACTATCGCCAGTTGAACAAGGTGACCATTAAGAATAAGTATCATCTTCCAAGGATAGATGATTTAATTGACCAACTTCAAGGAAGCAAGTTATTTCTTTAAGATTCATCTTCGATCGGGTTATCACCAATTGAGGGTGAAAGAAGATGATATTCCAAAGACGGCTTTTCGAACTCGGTATGGTCATTATGAGTTTTTGGTAATGTCATTTGGGTTGACTAATGCTCCGGCGGCATTTATGGATTTGATGAATAGGGTGTTTAGACAATACCTTGATATGTTCGTAATTGTGTTCATTGATGATATATTGATCTATTCGAGAAGTGAGAATGAGCATATTGATCATTTGAGGATAGTGTTGCAAATTCTTAAGGACCAACAACTTTTTGCAAAGTTTAGCAAATGTGAGTTTTGGCTAAGATGCGTAGCTTTTCTTGGCCATATTGTTTCAAGCAAGGGAATTGAGGTAGATCCTAAGAAGACAGATGCGGTCAAGAGTTGGCCTAGACCTCTAACCCCTTCAGATATTAGAAGTTTCTTGGGTTTGGCCGGTTACTATAGAAGGTTTGTTGAGGGATTCTCTTCAATTGCCTCTCCTTTCACAGCTTTGACTCAAAAGAAGGCTAAGTTCATATGGTCCGAAGCGTGTGAGGAGAGTTTTCAAAAATTGAAGGATAGACTTACTTCCGCTCCGGTATTGACCTTACTGGAAGGGAACGATGGCTTTGTGGTTTATTGTGATGCCTCTAGAATTGAGCTAGGGTGTGTACTTATGCAAAATGAAAAAGTTATTGCCTATGCCTCAAGGCAACTCAAGATCCATGAGAAGAATTATACTACCCATGACCTCGAATTAGCGGCGGTCATTTTTGCCTTAAAGATTTGGAGGCACTATTTGTATGGTGTTCATGTTGATGTGTTTACCGACCACAAGAGTTTGCAATATGTGTTAACTTAGAAAGATAAAAATCTTCTCCAAAGAAGGTGGCTTGAATTATTGAAATATTATGACATGAGTGTTCTATATCACCCCAGGAAGGCAAATGTGGTGGCAGATGCTCTTAGTCGGTTATCCATGGGTAGTGTTGCTCATATCGACGAAGGAAAGAAAGAGTTGGTTTGAGATGTTCATAGATTGGCTCGATTAGGTGTTCAGTTATTGGACTCCACCAAGGGTGGTGTGATGGTTCACAATGGTTCCGAATCATCTTTTGTGGCGGATGTGAAAGCTAAGCAAGGTCTTGATCCAATTTTGGTTGACTTGAAAGAACCGGTGCTTAAGAAATCTATTGAGACTTTCTCCCAAGGGGGAGATGGAGTGCTTAGATATTAAGGTCGTTTGTGTGTTCCAAATGTTAATGACCTGAGGGAACAAATCTTGACAGAATCCCATAGTTCAAGGTATTCCATTCACCCGGGAGCCACCAAGATGTGCCGTGATTTATGGGAGATATATTGGTGAAATGGGATGAAGAAGGATATTGTGGAATTTGTGGCTAAGTGTCCAAATTGTCAACAAGTGAAAGTTGAGAATCAAAAACTGGGAGGTTTGTCCCAAGACATTAGCATTCCCACTTGGAAGTGGAAGATTTGAACATGGACTTTATTGTTGGTTTGCCTCGCACCCGGTGACAACATTATTAGATTTGGGTTATAGTAGATCGGATGATGAAATCGGCTCATTTCCTTCCTGTCAAGGTTTCCTATTCAGTGGAGGATTATGCCAAGTTATACTTGAGAGAAATGGTAAAGTTGCTCGGAGTGCCTTTGTCCATTATTTCTGATCGTGGTACCCAATTTACTTTTCAATTTAGGAAGTCATTCCAAAGGGGTCTTGGTACTCGATTTAAGCTTAGTACGGCCTTTCATCCCCAAACAGATGGGCAAGCGGAGCGTACTATCAAAATATTGGAAGACATGTTAAGAGCTTGTGTGATTGATTTTAAGGGTAATAGGGATGACCATTTGCCATTGATTGAGTTCGCTTATAACAATAGATATCACTCGAGTATTGATATGGCTCCATTTGAGGCATTGTAAGGTAGGAGGTTTAGATCTCCTATAGGATGGTTTGAGATGGGTGAAGTTGCCCTAATAGGTCTCGAGTTGGTACATGAGGTCATAGAGAATGTTCGACTTATTAGAGAAAGGTTGAAAATGGCTCAAAGTCGGCAAAAGTCATATGCCGATGTGAGAAGAAGAGATCTTGAGTTTGATGTTCATGAATGGGTTTACTTGAAAATTTCACCCATGAAGGGTATGATGAGATTTGGTAAGAAAGGGAAGCTTAGTCCCCGATATGTAGGCCCATATCAGATTTTGAGGGGTGTTGGTAAAGTTACTTATGAACTAGCTTTGCCTAATGAGTTGGCATCGGTGCATCCGTTTTTCCATGTCTCTATGTTGAAGAAATGTGTTGGTGATTTGACATCCATAGTTTCCTTAGAAGGTTTGAGAGTTAAGGAAAATCTTTCTTATGACGAATTTCCGATTGAGATTATAGACCGGCAAGTCAAGAAGTTGAGAAATAAGGAAGTAGCTTCCGTGAAAGTGTTGTGGAGGAATCAGTTAATTGAGGGTGCTACTTGGGAGGCCGAGGCCGTTATGATATCCCGATATCCTCATCTATTTCCTTCTACTCCTACTTTAGCTTGAGGTAATGAGTTTATCATGGTTTTTTCTTTGTTTTGGAGTCATGTTTCTTATGTGTTTCCATGATTTCCTTACTATGCATGATGATGTCCTAGCTTCAAGTCGATAGTTCCTCCTTGGTTACATGCATTTAGATGAAGTTGCATTGTAGGTTTGGTTGTTAGTTCCTCTCCTCCTCTTTCCATCCCAGCCTGAATCTCATTCGAGGAGGAATGATCCCAAGGGGGAGATATTGTAACACCCCAGATTTGAAAGAGGTAAGAAACTGATTTCAGAAAGTTGCAAGTGTCGACCCACGAAGGCCACCCACGGCCTGTGGATGGGACCACGGACCGTAGGTGTGGTCCATGGATGACACCCAAAAATGGGTTCAAAAAGGGAGGAACCACGGCCCGAACCAACGGACCGTTAGTGGGACCACGATCCGTGGTCGAGGGCCCGTGGTCCAGACCCCCCAAAGTGAGTTACTGACCACAGTCGATGGCCATGCAGGACGAACCGTCGGTCAGTCCACGGTCCTTCGATTGGTGGCCGTAGGTCATGGCTGGCAGTTATTTCTAGGGGTAGTTGGGTCTTTTCCTAATTAATTAACTCCTATACTACGTCGTTTTACCCTTAACTAAGACCCATATATAAGTGTTTTCACCCCCAAATTAGCCCATTCACTTCATTCTCTCCAAATTCACCAAAAAAGAAGAACTCTCCAATATTTCTCTCTCTAGAAAAGCTTGAAGAAGAAGGATTTACTCTAGGGTTTCAAGTCAAGTCTCAATTCCTCCATTGAAGATAAGCATTTGGCTTTAAGGTATGATAGATTTCATCTATGGATTCCTTCCATTCATGGAGTTCCCAAATTCTCCTATTTTTAAAGTTAGAATTCCCCAATTGAGTTGGGGTTTTCTTCAATTGACATGGGTTCTTTTCAATATTTATTTAAATGATTGAATTATGATATCTTATGTATGAATTGATGAAATACTAAAGTTTTATGATGATTTCCCCATCAACCCATGTAATCCCCATGTTTTCAAGTTATGACCATATAGTGTGGGGTTTTGAGTATAAAGCAAGAGTTTTATTAAATTAAGCATGTATTGCTAGCTTTACATGAATCTCTGATGAATTCCATATCTAACCCTTGTTTTCTAAATGTTGATGATTGAAAGTGGGTTGTGAGCCTTGAAAGGTAAAATTATGGAATTATGCATCTTCTTATGAAATCTATGCAAATGTTTTAATGGTGCTTTGAGAGTAAAGTACCGATGATGATGTTGTTGTTGTGTTGTTGAAAGTATATTCTCATAAACACATACTAGCATGATGTGAAAGGTTTTCTCACATAATAAAGGATTCTAAGGTTGAAAGGCTTTCTCACCTAATTGAATCAAAGATTAAGAGCTATCCTAATGGAACCTAGCTTGGATTGGTTATTGAAAAATACCTTTCCATGGATGATGACTTAGCTTGGATTTGCAAGATGACGTGCCTTTCTATGGATAATAAGAACAAGTAAGAAATGACTATTACATGGGATTTATGCTTAGAACCGAGAGGATATTGAGATGGAAACTCTCCCGTTAGTAGAGGTTGGGTTTCTAGTAGCAATCTCTTTATCCCTTACCTATATGCCCCCATAAGATGAATGTCTAGATAGACATTAGCTAGTGGATCCACTTTAGCTCATATTTATGGTCCTTACCTTGGCAAGTAGGACAACCTTTCTCGGTGTGGGAGACATCGGGGGATCATGTTATAGCTCACATGGTCTCTATGTCGGTTAAGGCTAATTCCCACATTAATAATGAACTAAGGTTACTTCAAGAAGTATTTCATATGTGTTCAAAGGCTTTAAATGATGTTAGCTTGCATTGACCATGGTTTTTATGACTTATGTTTTCTTACCCTTTTATATCATGTTTTAGCTTGGTCAATTGCATGTCATGAAATGTCCTCATTTAGCATGATTTAATTTTTTTATGCATAGCTATCATACTTGGTACATCATTTTGTAGTAACGCATACTCTTGCCTACATTTCCCCAAATGTAGGGTCTGACACTCAGGTTTCTCAGTTTCGTGGCTAGTGGTTGGTTCAAGGTTCCCGAGCTTTGGTGAGTTCTCATGCTTCGAGGACGGATTTTCATTGTTCTAGTTTCTTTCTTGTATTTCTGTTTTGTACATGATGTATGGGCTAGTCCCAATTTCATTCTATTGTATTAGATGGCTATTGAGACAAAGTGTTTTAGACTTCCGCTTTTCTTTAATAAAACTATTGGACTTGGACTATTGTTTTACTTCTTTTGTTCTATTTCTTATATTATGAATGCTAAGTGGCTTGTATGGGGTCCCTCGGGGTCCTATACTCCATGTTACATCTAGGGGTACCCCTGGGTCACGACAACCCTAGAAATATGAAACTACGGAGGATTCATTCTAATGAAATCCGTCACTCTTGATGTCGTCGTCCCCACATTTGGGTTCATGGGAACCACAACCTCCCTATTGGCTTGAGCCATCATGGCTTAAGCCAACACTTAAAAAGCAGTCCTAAACTCCACATTAGTAACTTTCTCAGCCAAAGGGTCGACCGGAACTTGAGGATCTTCTCATTCAACATTCTCTCCTGCATTCCTTCTAGCATAGTCCCTTCGAGTGGCCATATCTTGTAGAGCATCAGGTAAGGATTAGGAGAGAGACATTATACAGTTAAAATCTACCACATGACTTTAGAGTAATGAAATAGTGTATTTTCCTAAACATCTTAAGCCTCTCATTCATAAATGTGGCGCGCTTCACACCTCATTAACAAGACTCTACTCGACGTGACTTATGAGACTTCCTAGAACCTTTCTAAACCTTGTGCTCTGAATACCAATTTTTTCATGACCCAAAGTATACCCTAGGAGTAACAGTGCATATAATACCTCGAGAGGCCCCCATACAAGCCACTTAGCATACATCATAGAAGATAATAGAAATTTTAGAGATATAAAAGACAGTTTTAACAATTAAGAGTTTATAAAACGTAGAGTAATTCTAACATAGTCTCAAAGTCATCTAGTACATCAAGACTGATTGGGATGTAACCCGTACATCACATACAATCTGAAAATTAAAGACAATAGGAAATGAAAGCTCAGTCGTCGGAACATGAGGACTCACCAATCTTTAACTTCTACTAAGAGATCCCTAGCCACTGAAATGCGAATCTGGAACGTCGGACCCTACATTTGTGTTATTACCCATGGAAGTCACATCAAATTGCCAATCCAAGCTAAGTCATATATCATCCATGGAAAGGTACAATTCAGCTACCAATCCAAGCTAGGTTTCATTAGAATAGCTCATTAAATCTTGATTCAAAGTTTAGTTGTTAAAACCTTTCAACCCTAAGAATCTTTTATGTGAGAAAACCTTTTCACAATCATGCTTTCATGTGTATATGAGAAATCATTTCACAATAAAACAACAACAACAACAACAACAACAACAACTTGGATGCGTTACTCTCAAAGAAAATCTTAAATCATTTTCATTAATTTCATAAGAACATGCATGCCTTCATAAATTCTTCTTTCATGATTCAAAACCCACATTATATAATCATAGTTTGGAAAACATGGGGTATGCATGGGTTCATGGGAATTCATCTTAAAATCATAGAATTGTCTCAATTCATGCATAATAATTCATAAAACAATCAATTGAATCAACATAAAAAGTAAACCATGACATAAAAGAAAACCATAACTTCAATTAGAGATTTCTAACTTTGTAAATTGGAGAATTTGGGAACTCTATGGAGGAAAGAGCTTCATAGATGAAGACTATCATACCTTGATGCCAAAAGCTTACTATCAATGGTGGAGTTGGAGACTTAACTTGAAACCCTAGCCTTCTTCTTCAAGCTTCTAGAAATAGAAATATTTGAGAGGATGACTTGATCTTCTTTTAAGAATGTGAGAGAATGAATTTATTTAGGAGATTTTGGGTGTAAAAATGATTATATAGGGTTTCTAATAGAGGGTAAAATGACATAGTATTGGGTTAGAATAATTAGAAAATACCCTAAAGCTCCTGTTAAAATAACTGCTGACCTCACCAACGACCCGACCTACGTCTGGTTGGTCATCGATGAGTTCAGAGACTACTCAAATTGGACACCTAATGAGAGGCCCATGTACGGTTTGTGGGTCCACCTATGGGTCGTACATGCCCAGTCGTGGGTCTTGACTTTTGACTCTAAAATTTCTCTAAGTCTGAGACTCACCTACGAGACCTACCTGCGGCTCGTGCATGGGACGACGGACCATCCTGGTTAACCGTAGGAATGTACTGGAACTTAAAAAAAATTGAAACCTAGGCAGGCCAACAACGAGCCGACCTATGGACCATGTGTTAGTCCACAGGCCATGGGTTCCTTCGTCGATACTAGCACTAGAACCTACAAAAGCTACAAATTTCTACCTTTTTGAATCTGAGGTGCTATAGAAGAGTATATAATTTATTTCCTTCAGAGCATCCAAGTCGAAACTACTTGGTTAAGCTTGTCTACTATCCCTTTCCTTAGTAGCAAGAAATGGGAAATCTCTCATGTTGTGACCATTCTTTCCAAAACTAAATCAACCATCCGTGCCGGCTAGACATTTTTCACCATGCCTCTTACAACACCTAGTGCAAGCGGGAGTAGAAGATCCATTACCACCATTTCCTCTGTGAGGCATAAAGTTAGACACCCTATCTTTGTTGAACTTAGGAGTCGGAGCATTAGAAGAACCTTGACTGGAAAACCTTTTTCGGAATTAGGGACGCCCATTTCCACTAGACCTAAAATGTGAAAATCGCCATCATCAATCCTTTCTCTCTTGGACTCTTTTTTCCTTTCCTTAAGTCTTTCCTCTTCAATTTGTTGGGCATGTATCACCAAATGAGAAATATCCATTTCCTTGATCGACATCGTGGTGCGACACTCTTTGACAACCAAGTCGTACACACCCGACACAAGTTTACTCATCCATTCCCTAGAGTCGACACCATAGTCGGAGCATACTTAGCCAATTGAGTGAACTTCAAAGCATACTCCTTCACACTCATATTCCCTTGACGAAGATTTATTAACTCAAGCACGTTCGCTTCTCTCATCTCAAGGGGAATGAAACGGTCAACAAAATCTCCTTTGAATTTCTTCAAATCAAGAAGACCAGCATCAACTGCCTTCTCACTTTTCCATTGTTCAAACATAACTTCACAAACACCCTTATGTTGATAAGCGGTGAATTTCACCTTTTCAGTCGTAGTCAATCCCATAGTACATGTTATCTTATACACCTAATCAATGAAACCTTGAGGATCCTCATCAACCTTAGACCCATGAAATTCTATAGGATTCATCCTAGTGAAGTCCCTTATCCTTGCTGCCACCGTACCCACATTTGGGTTCACGGGAGCATTAGCCTCTCTATTAGCTTGGGTCGTCATGGCTTTATCCAACACTTGAAAAGTAGCTCAAAATTCAAAATGAGTCACTTGTTTGGCCAAAGGGTCATTGAGAACTTGAGGAACCTCGGCCTACATATTGTTGTTACTCGCATTCCTTCTCAAGTAAGCTCTTAGAGGCATCATATCCTGAAAAGGATCGAACATAATTTAGGGGAAGGATCTTTATAGAGATAGACTCTATGGCAAAACTTTAGACTAATGAAAGATGTGGAGTTTCTAAAGGCTTTGTAGCCTCATATTCATAAATGTGGAGCTCTTCACATTCATGAACAAGACTCTGCTCAATGCGGCTGTTCAGACATCCTAAGACCTTTTTCTAAAACCTTGTGCTTTAAATACCAAGTTTGTCACGACCCAAAATACACACTAGATGTGACATGGCGTATATTACCCCCGAGAGGCCCTACACAAGCCACTTAATATACATATACACAACATAATAGAGAAAAGCAAGAAATCTCATATGAAGTAAATAGTTCAAAATTTAAAAGCAGAAGTCTAACATAGTCTTGACAAACCAACTATTACATAAAAAAGAGTGGTCGAGAAATAACACGTACACCATGTACAATGTATGAAAGTACAACATAAGGAAAATCAAGTAAAGATAACTTTGGCCTCGGAACATTAGGATTCACCAACTCTATGAACTCCGATGATCACCAACTAGCCACGAACGGAGAGAGAGGAATCAACACGCCCTACATTTATGAAACGATGTAAGCACAAGTAGGTATTAGTACATGGAATTTACTAAGTATGGTGGGAATCCACTAAAACATGAGACATGATCGGTAACACCCTGGTTTTTCAAAGAAAAAGATGTTTGACTGTTGTCTGGTTTTACGGTCCAATCTTCAAATGTAGAAGATTTTAAGGACCGTAGATGGTATCCGTATAAAGGGGGGAATAAATTTCTAAAATTAAGTCCCAGTACTTCTTTTACGATTTTCTAGTACGGTTCGTCAACTGATCTACGAGTCATAGATAGGTCTCGTAGGTAGAACCCAGACTTAGTGAAATTTTTAAGCTATGTTTGGTTTTTTCGGATGGTGTCTACAATCCGTAGATTGACCAACTAGCTGTAGATTGTGTCCATAAAAATTTGGTCAAAATTTAAGGTCTCTAATCATTTCTACGGTTGACTGGCACGTTCCGTAAAGTCCAAACAATAGAAGGGCTTTGGCTGTTATTATTCAAGGGCTTTTTGGTCTTTTCCTAATTATTTTTAGCCTAAATTGATTCGTTCTGGTCCAAATCTTAAGCCCTATAAATACCCCATAAGTCCTAAAACTACCTCTTACAAATCATTCACCTAAATCCCTAAATTCCCTCCAAGTTCATCCCCTTCAAATTCCCTCAAACCGAAGGAATAGCAATCTAGGGTTTCAAGCACCAAGACCTCAAATTCACCATATTAATTGGGCCTTGAACTCAAAGGTACGTTAGCAATCACCTATGGAGTCCTTTCCTCCATAGGGTTCCTAAAATCTACAATTTTGTAAAGATAGATTTTCAATTCAAGTTAGGGTTTTATTTAATCTTCATTGGTTCTTTTCAATTATGATCAAATTGATTGTTTTCTATCTATTTATGCATAAATTGAAGTAATTACATGTTTTTGAGTTGAATTCATATGAACCCATGCTTGATCCATGAATTTTAGACTATGAACAAATGATTAAGCTTATGAACTATGGAAGATGAATTAATGAAGATATGCATGTTTTTGTATGAAAATGATGTAAATGATTAAGGATTCTTTGAGAGTAAGGTATCAATATTTTATCTGTTGTGAAAGGTTTTCTCATGAAAAGGATCCATAAGGGTTGAAAGGTTTTCTCACCTAAGTTGAATCAAGACAAAGGTGTTATTCTAAATGAACTCTAGCTTGGATTGGTTGCTTAATTGTACATTTCCATGGATAATAAGATCAATATGATTAAGGACTATTCTGTGGAATTTATAATTAGCACCGAGAGGATGTTGAGATAGAAGCTCTCTCGTTATGATTTGTCTTGGTAATTGCATGTCATGTAAAATACGTTTTAGCATGATTTCATAGCTCTTGTGAATTTATATCATACGTAGTACATTCTATGTACTAATGGATATTTGTGCCTAAATTGTTTCACTAATGTTGGTTTCGACGCTCCTACCTCTCACACTCGTGACTAGTTGATTTTTGACACTCACGGATTGGTGATTCCTCTTGTTCTGAGGACCGAGACTCCCTTATTGATTTATTTACTTAACTTTTCAGACTTTGTATGTGATGTATGGATTACGTCTCAATTACTTTCCTTATGATGTAGTAGATAGCTTATTGAGAGTGATGTTAGACTTCCGCTTTCTAAAAATTCTTTTATGAAATTAAACTATACCTTTGAAATGTTTATTTCTATTAACTTGTATGATGTATACTAAGTGGCTTCTCTAGAGCCTATTGGGGTGCTATACGCCATGTTATGCCTAGGGGGTACTTTGGATCGTAACAAACTTTGTATTTAGAGTACAAGGTTTAGAAAGGTCCTAGGATGTCTCATAAGCTACATCGAGTAGAGTCTTTTTGATGAGTGTGAAGCGTGCGACATTTATGTATAAGAGGCTATAAGATTTATAATAATTCCACTTCTTTCATCATTCTAAAGTCGTGCAATACAGTGTAACTCTATAAGTCTCTCTCATCATTCTTATCCGATGCTTTTTAGGATATGGCCCCTCAAAGAGCATACGTTAGAAGGAATGCGAGTGAGAATGTGGATCAAAAAGCTTATCAAATTCGAGCCAACCCTTTGGCCGAAAAAGTAATTGATGTAGAGTTTCAAACTTTTTTTCAAGTATTGGCTCAAGCCATCACAGCCCAAGCCAGTAGAGAGGTTGTGGTCCTCGTGAACCCAAATCTGGGTACGACGGCAACTAGAGTGAGGGACTTCACTAGAATGAATCCCCTAGAGTTTCATGGTTCCAAGGTTGAGGAATATCCTTAAAAGTTTATTGATAAGGTACATAAGGTTTTCATGATCATGAGAGTGACGCCATTGGAAAAGGCAGAACAGGCCTCTTATCAACTTAAGGGTGTTGTTGATGTTTGGTTCAACCAATAGAAGGAAGAGAGGGTGGTTGATGTGGGTCCTCTTGATTGGGAGAAGCTTAAAGTTGCTTTCCTTGATAGGTTATTTCCCCTTTAGATGAGGGAGGCAAAGATACTTGACTAATCTTGGACAAGGAAATATGAGTGTAAAGGAGTATGCCTTGAAATTCAAACAATTATCTCGATATGCTCCTACTATGGTTGATGATTCGAGTACAAATATGAGCGAGTTTGTTTCGGGAGTGTTTGAAATTATTATAAAGGAATGTCGTATTTCCATGCTCATCAAGGAAATGGACATTTCTCATCTGATGATTCATGCTCAACAAATTGAAGAGGAATGGCTTATGGAATGGTTTATTGAGGCAAAGAGATCAAAGACCTGTAATGGTGAGTTTTCACATTCAAGGTCCGACTAACATAGTCGTTCTAGGTTCCGAAAAAGATTTTCTGGTCAAGGTTCTTCCAATGCTCCGGCTCCAAGGTTCAACAAAGATAGGTTGTCTAAACTAAGCCTCAAGGAGGAAATAGGGGGTTGATCTTTATTGTCTATTTATACTAGGTATGGAAGGAAGCACGATGGTAAATGTTTAGCCAGTACGGATGGTTGCTTTGGTTGTGGTAAGAGCGTTCATAAGATAAGGGATTGTCCGTCTTACTGTTAAGGGAAGAAAAGGTAGGAAAGCTCCATCTACTAAATTTTTTTTCAAGTGCACCAATGCAGAACATATTTTATGCACTTCAAACTCGTCATGAGCAAGAGGGTTCTCTTGATTTGGTTACCGGTATGTTGAAAGTCTCTCATCTTGATGGTTATACTTTGCTTGATCCTTGATCTACTTTATCTTTTGTGATGCCTTCTGTGGCTATGGAATTTGATGTATCTCTGGATGTGTTGTTAGATCTTTTTTCTATCTCTAATTCTATTGGTGAATCTATTGTGGCTAAGAAACTCTATAGAAATTATCCCATCTACTTATCCCATAGATTTACTCATGTTTATCTAGTAGAGCTTGATATGTTAGATTTTGATGTTATTCTGGGTATGGATTGGCTCTATTCTTGTTGTGCTTCTGTTGTTTGTAGAACCCGAGTGGTTAAGTTTCAACGTCCAAATGAGCTTGTCCTCTAGTGGAAAGGGGGAAATTCTATGCCTACGGGTCATTTTGTTTTTTGTCTTAAAGCTAGAAAGATAATTTCTAAGGGTTGCATACATATCATCTTATTCGGGTTTAAGATAGAGATTCCAAAACCCCTATTCCTGAGTTGGTCCCGAATGTAAATGTGTTTCTGGAAGTTTTTCCTGATGATTTACCCTATATATCTCTTGAAAAGGGAAATAGACTTCGGTATTAACGTTCTCCCAGATACGCAACCTATCTTGATTCCTCCTTACTGTATTGCTCCAGCAGAATTAAGGAATTGAAAGACCAATTGAAGGATTTGTTGGATAAGGGTTTCATCCGGGCGAGTATCTCTTTATGGGGTTCTCCAGTTTTTTTTGCTCGTAAGAAGGATGTTTCACTTTGCATATGTATTGACTACCGGAAATTTAAAAAGGTTACAATTAAGAATAAGTATCCTATTCCCATGATAGATGATTTGTTTGATCAACTCCAACGAGCGAGTTATTTATCTAAGATCAACCTCCGATCAGGTTATCACCAATTGAGGGTGAAGGAAGCTCACATTCCGAAGATGGATTTTTGAACATGGTATGGTCATTATGTATTTTTTGTAATGTCGTTTGGTTTGACTAATGCTCCGGCCACATTTATGGACTTGATGAATAGAGTGTTTAGACAATACCTTCATATGTATGTGATTGTGTTCATCGATGACATTTTGATTTACTCACGGAGTGAGGATGAACATGCCGATCATTTGAGGATTGTATTGCAAGTCCTCAAAGGCCAACAACTATTTGCAAAGTTTAGTAAATGTTAGTTTTTGTTGGGATCCTAGGCTTTTCTTTGTCATATTGTATTCGGTAAGGGTATTGAGATAGATCCTAAGAACATGGATGCGGTTAAGAGTTGGCCTAGACCTCTATCCTATTCGGATATCTGAAGATTCTTGGGTTTTGTTGATTATTATAAAAGGTTTGTGGAAGGGTTTTCTTTGATTGCCTCTCCATTGAAGGCATTGACCCAAAAGAAAGTTAATTTCTTATGGTCGGAAGTGTGTGAGAAGAGTTTCCAAGAATTAAAAGATTGACTTACCTTTGCTCTGGTGTTGACTTTATCGGAAGGGTCTGATGGGTTTGTTGTTTATTGTGATACATCAAGGATTGGATTAGGGTGTGTTCTTATCCAAAATGGGGAAGTCATTGCTTATGCTTCAAGGCAACTTAAGATTCATGGAAAGAACTATCCTACCCATATTTTGGAAATAGAGGCGGCTGTTTTTGCGTTAATGATTTGGAGGCATTACTTGTACGGTGTCTATGTTGATGTCTTTACCGACCAAAACAGTTTACAATATGTGATCAAGCCAAAGGAATTAAATTTTCACCAAATTAGGTGGCTTGAGTTGCTAAAGTATTACGACATGAGTGTTCTCTATCACCCTGGTAAGGTGAATGTGATGGCGGATGCTCTTATTAGACTATCAATGGGTAGTGTTTCTCACGTTGAGGAAGATAAGAAAGAATTGGTTTGTGATATCCATAGAATAGCTCGGCTCGGTGTTCTGTTGGTTGATTCAAGTGCGGGTAATGTTGTTGTTCATAATGGTTCAGAATCATCTTTTTTGTCATATTTGAAAGCCAACCAAGGTCTTGATCTAATTTAGCTAGAGTTGATAGAAGCGGTGCTTAAAAAGTTTGTTGAGGCTCTCACCCAAGGGGGAGACGCCGTGCTTTGATATAAAAGTCATTTCTCTGTTCCCAATGTTGATGACTTGAGAGAGAAAATTTTGCCAGAGGCCCATAGTTCTCGGTATTCCATTCACCCAGGAGCCACCAAGATGTATTGTGACTTGCGGGATGTCTATTGGTGGAATAGGATGAAGAAGGAGATTGTGAAATTTTTGGGTAAGTGTCCTAATTTTCAACAACTGAAAGTATAGCACCAAAAGTAGGGAGGTTTTTCCCAAGATATTAGTATTCCTACTTGGAAGTGGGAAGACTTAAATATGGACTTTATTATTGCCTTACACCGCACTCGATGATAGCATGACTCGATTTGGGTTATTGTTGATCGTATGATGAAGTCGGATCATTTCATTCCCATCAAAGTTTCTTATTCAGAGGAAGACTATGCTAAGTTGTATATAAGGGAGATGGTTAGGTTATATGGAATGCCCCTATCCATTATCTCTTATCCTGGTACACAATTTACTTCTCAATTTTGGAAGTCTTTCCAAAGAGGCCTAGGTACTCGTGTCAAGCATAGTATGGCCTTTCATCCTCAAACCAATGGGCAGGCGAGTGTACTATTCACACTTTGGAAGATATGTTGAGAGCTTGTGTGATTTTTTTCAAGGGTAATTGGGATGATCAGTTGCCTTTGATTGAGTTTGTTTATAATAATAGTTATCATTCAAGCTTTAGTATGGCTCCATTTGAGTCTCTTTAAGGTAGGATGTGTAGCTATCCTCTAGGCCGGTTTGAAGTTGGGGAGGTTTCCTTGATAGGTCCCGAGTTTGTACATAAGGCTATGGAGAAATTTCGGCTTATGAGAGAAAGGTTGAAAACCACTAAAAAGTGAACAAAAGTCCTATGCCGATGTTAGAAGGAGAGATCTTGAGTTTGATGTAGATGATTGAGTTTATTTGAAAATTTCACCCTTTAAGGGTGTGATGAGATTTGGGAAGAAAGGGAAGCTTAGTCCACGTTAGGTGGGCCGATATCAGATTTTAAGGCGTATTGAATAGGTTGCCTATGAGCTTGATTCTCCTAATGACTTAGCGTCAGTGCATCCATTTTTCCATGTATCCTTGTTGAAAAGAAGTGTGTTGTTGATCCAACATCTATTGTACCATTGGAGATTATTGGTTCAAGGGAGAGTCTTTCTTATGAAGAGGTTTCTGTCGAGATTTTAGACTGGCAAGTTTGGAAGTTGAGGAATAAAGAAGTAGCATCCGTAAAACTGTTGTGAAGGAACCAAATGGTTAAGGGCTACTTAGGAGGCCAAGGTCGTTATGATGTCCCGATATCCTCATCTTTTTCCCTCCATTCCTACTCTAGCGTGAGGTACATAGCTCTTTATGGTTCATCCTTTTGGTTTAATGTATCTTAGTCATTCTCATTTTTACTCATGCATGCATGCTGATGAAAAAATCTGATTTTGGAAGACATGATTTAGCTTGATTGATTGCTTCATGACTGCATGCATTTGGGTATGAGTTGCATGTAGGTGTTATGAAATGATGTTTTGAAAATGCTTTAGCTTGGAGTCGATTTTCCTCCTCGGATATGTGCATTTATGTGAATGCATTCATGTTGGGTTGCTAGTTTCTCTTTTACTCCTTTTTCATGATAGATTGAGACCCATTCTAGGATGAATGTCCCCATAGGGGAGTTATTGTAACACCTCTGATTTTGGAAGAAAAGAATATTGGACTACAATATGTTTCTACGAGTGTCATCTACAAACCATAGAAGCTTCAACTGGTTGTAGATGACATCCGTAGAAAGGGGGAAAATAAACTTCTAAAATCAAGTCCTAGTACTTCTTTTACGGTTCACCAGTACGGTCTGTCAACTGATCTGCAAGTCGTAGATATGTCTTCTAAAATTAACTGATCCCAGACTTAGTGAAATTTTAAAGCCTAAGGTTTGTTTTTATGGTTGGTGTCTATGGTCCGTAGATAGACCTACGAGCCATAGACTATGTCTGTCAAAAGTTGGTCAAAATTTAGGGTCTCAATCATTTCTATGGTTGACCATTACGGTCCATAAGTCCAAATCGTAGAAGGGTTGCAGCAATTATTTTTCAAGAGATTTTGGGTCATTTCCTAAATATTTTAAGCCTAAATTGAGTCATTTTGGTCCTAATCTTAAGCCCTATAAATATATATTAAGTCCTAAAACTACACCTTATAAATCATTCTCCTAATCCCTAAATTCCCTCCAAGTTCATCCCCTTCGAATTCCCTCAAACTCAAGGAAGAGCAATCTAGGGTTTCAAGCACCAAGACCTCAAATTAACCATAGCAATTGGACTTTGAACTCTAAGGTATGCTAGTATTCACCTATGGAGTCTTTTCCTTCGTAGGATTCCTAAAATCTTAAATTTTGTAAGGATAGATTTTGAATTCAAGTTAGGGTTTTATTCAATCTTCATGGATTCTCTTCAATTATGATCAAATTGATTGTTTTCTATCTATTTATGCATGAATTTAAGTAATTACATATTTTTGAGTTGAATTCATATGAACGCATGCATGATCCATGAATTTTAGACTATGAAAACATGATTAAGCTTATGAACTATAAAAGATGAATTTATGAATATATGCATGTTCTTTGATGAAATTGATGTAAATAATTTAAGGATGCTTTGAGAGTAAAGTATCAATGTTGTAGTTGTTGTGATAGGTTTTCTCACAAAAAGGATTCATAAGGGTTCAAAGGTTTTTTCACCTTAGTTGAATCAATACTAAGAATGTATTCTTAATGTACTATAACTTTGATTGGTTGCTTAACTGTACCTTTCCATGGATAATAAGATGAACCTGATTAATGACTATTCCGTGGGATTTATACTTAGCACGGAGAGGATATTGAGATGGAAGCTCTCCCGTTAGTAGAGGTCAGGTTTCTAGTAGCAATCTCCCAATCCCATAACTATGTGCCACCATAGGATTGTCTTAGATAGACATTAGCTAGTGGATCCACTTTAGCTCAAATTTATGGTACTTACCTTGACTAGTAAGGACATCTCTTTTCGGTGTTTGATAGAAACCGGATTCCATGTTATAGCTCACATGGTCAATGTCAATTATATGGTACACTTCCCACATTAATAAACTAAGGTTAGTTTCTCAAGTATCTCATAAGCATTATAAAGATGCTTATCTTGCATTGGCCATGATTATGACTTATTTTTTCTGTCCCTTTTATGTTATGATTTGTCTTGGTTATTGCATGTCACCTAAAGTCCTTTTGCGCATGATTTTATAACTCTTATGCATTGCTATTATTCTTAGTACATTCCATGAAATAATGCATACTTATGCCTACATTGTTTCCCCAATGTAGGGTCTGACGCTCCTATCTCTCATACTCATGGCTAGTTGATCTTTGGTACTCAAGGATTAGTGAGTCCTCATGTTCCGAGGATCGAGACTCCCTTATTGCTTTCTTTACTTTGATTTTCAGACTTTGTATGTGATGTATGAGTTACGTTTGTATCACTTTCTCTATGATGTAGTAGATGACTTATTGTGACTGATGTTGTACTTCCGCTTTGTAAAAACTATTTTATGATATTAAATTATATCTTTGAAATCGTTATTTCTATTATATTCTATGATGTATAGTAAGTGGCTTGTGTAGGGCCTCTAGAGGTTCTATACACCATGTTACGCCTAGGGGGTACTTTGGTTCGTGACATGATCATAAGAGGACATAATCAAAAATATGATGTGCATAAAAAAGCTAAACATGGTAAAATATTTAAGAAGAATCATAATCATGAACATTGTCAATGCATCTAAAAATCATGAGGAAAGCTTCATAATATCTTTGAGAGTAACTTAGTTTATTTTGTGGGATATTTACTAATTTCTGACATAGACCACATGAGCTATAATGTGGAATTCGGTGTCTTGCTCCCACACTGAAAATATATGCCATTGCTTGCCGAGGCAAAAACCTTAAACTTCTAGCTTAGGTGGATCTACACACTATGTCACTTAAGACAACTACAAGGGCATGTAGTTAGGGACAGAAAGATTGCTTCTAGAGACTTGGACTCTACTAACGGGAGAGCCTCCATCTACATATCCTCTTGGTGCTATGTAAAAATCCCAATGGAAAAGTCATACACATAAGCATATCATCATCCAAGGAAAATCACAATTCATCTACTAATCCAAGATAAAATATCAAAGAATAGCTCCTTGCATATTGAATCATGCATGAGTGAGAAAACCTTTCACCAAACATTGATCCCTTAATGTGAGAAAACCTTTCACCAAACATTGATCCCTTAATGTGAGAAAATCCTTTCACAATTAATCGATGCTTATATTAAATTAACCTAGATCATAAATAATTATTTTTCATAAATCATGCATAAGTTCATGAAAACATCATTCATTGATTCATAGCTTTTCTTCAAATTAATGCAAATTAGGGTTCATAGTCAAAAAATCAAGATCAATGCATGGGTTCTTATGGAAATGATTGGAAAGTATGTAATTGAAACTAAATAATCATAATCTGATCAAAATAAACAATTTAAATCCGTACAAACATAACCTATGAGGCATTGAATGAAAACTTAATAAATATAGGAAAATTGAATTGGAGAATTGGAAAATCTTTGGGGACTCAATGGGTGAATGTAACTGATTGATGATCTCCATACATACCTTGATCTTGAAGCCCTAAGAATTGATGAAAAAAGGATACTTGAACATGAAGACCCCTAGCTTCTTTTTCCTTGATCTAGAGAGAGGATTTTGAAGAAAACCTTGGAGAGGATTTGGGGATTTAATTGATTTAGAGAGTTGGGGAAAGTTTTAGGGTAGAAGGGTAATTATAGAACTTAGAAATAGGAGCAAAATGACATATTATAGGTATTAGATCCATAGAAAAAGACCCAAATACCCTTTTAAAATAACTACATGACAGCCCTACGGTTGTTACCTACAGCCCGTAGAAATTTCTATTCCCATCCTGGTCAACCATAGAACCAACTTCAAAAAACCCAAATATTCAATCATTTTCCACAAGACCTTTCTCTGTGGAATGATCTACGGTCTGTAAACCCCATCTGTAGAACACTAAATTCACTCCAAAATTTCATTAAGTTTTGAACATTTCTATGAAACCACTCTAAAACTGTAGAACCAACTACGAACCGCCAAAACCTTCTGTAGACATGATGTCCTAAATCAAAATCTCAAAATCATTTCTATGGACCAGTCCTACAATCCGTCAAGCATCCTACAGTTCCTCCTGTCCAGTCGTAGGTGAAACTTCACAAACTTGATTTTCCAAAACTCAACCCAACCTTCTTTGATTGCCTTTCTATGGCCCGTAAAACTTACTACAATCCGTAGATTGGACTCATAGTTCACTATTTAAGCAAAAATTCTCCATTTATCCTTTCCTTGTCATTTTTTCAACTTCCAAGGTGTTACACATAAATATGTCATAACCCATGAAAATGCATTATTAAGTTACTTATCAAAGTTAAAACATCACAGAATAGCTCCTTAAGTATTGAATCATGCATGAGTTAGAAAACACTTCACCAAACCATGATCCCTTATTGTGAGAAAAACATTCACAATTCATACATAGATGAGAAAATAAGTTCACAATTGTTTTATTCTTATCCTAAAGCAACCTAGATCCTAAATAATATTTTTTCATAAATCATGTATAAGTTAATGAAAACGTTATTCATTGATTCATAGATTTTTCTTCAAATTCATGCAAATTAGGGTTCATAGTCAAAAATCATGATCAATGCATGGGTTCATATGGAATTGAATGGAAATCATGTAATTAAAATTAAATAATCATAATATGATCAAAATCAACAATTTAAATCCATACAAATAAAACCCATGAGGATTTGACTGAAAACGTAATCAATTTAGGAAAATTGAATTGGAAAATTGGAAAATCATTGGAAACTCAATGGGTGAATGGAACCCATTGATGAAATCCCTATATACCTTGATATTGAAGCCCTAAGAAATTGATGAGGAAATGATACTTGAACTTGAAGAACCTTATCTTCTTCTTCCTTGATCTAGAAAGAGGATTTTGAAGAAAACCTTGGAGAGGATCTGGAGATTTGATTGAATGAGAGAGTTGGGGAAACTTTTGGGGTAGGAGGGTAGTTATTGGACTTACAAGTAGGGGTAAAATGATGGAGTATAGGTATTACATGCATAGGAAAATACCCAAATACCCTTTTAAAAGAATTATTGGATAGCCCTACCAGCCGTAGGAATTTCTACGGCTTATCCTGGTCAACCGTAGAACCAACTTCAGAAACCCAAATATCAGTCATTTACCACGAGACCTTTCTACAGTCTGTAGACCCCATCCGTAGAACATAAGTGTCACTCCAAAACTTTACGAAGTCTGGAAGGTTTCTATGGAACCACACTACACCCGTAGAACCAACTACGAACCGTCAAAACCTTTTGTAGACCTGAAGTCCTAAATAAAAATCTCTGAATCGTTCCTACAGATTAGTCATACAACCCATCAAGCATCCTAACCTGTCTAGTCATAGGCCAAAGTTCCAAAACTTGATTTTACAAAACTCAACCCAACATTCTACGATTGCATTTCTATGACCCGTAGGACTTCTTACGATCCATAGGTTTTAGTCAAATTTCTACATTCTTCCTTCCTTTTTCAACATTCCAACTATCGAGGTGTTACAATATCTCCCCTCGGAAACATTTGTTCTCGAATGGGACTCAAGCTAGCATGAATAGAGTAGGAGAGAAACTAACAACCAAACATGAAATGCAATTTTCATCAAAATTCATATACAACATGGAGAATCACTCCAAGCTACAACATAACTTCTAAAATAAAGTTTTCATGAACACATGAATCTGAAATAATGAACCATGAGGAGCAAATACCTCAAGCTAGAGTAGAAGCGGAGGGAAAGAGATGAGGATACCAAGACAACATGTCGGCTTCAGTCGTCCCAAGTAGCACCCTTAACTAATTGATTCCTCCAAATAACCTTTACAGAAGCAACTTCTTTGTGTCTCAACTTTCAAACTTGCTAGTCTAAAATCTCAAGCATAACCTCTTCATAAGAAAGATTCTCTTTAATTCCCAAACCTTCTAGAGGAACAATAGATATCGGATATCCAACACACTTCTTCAACAAAGAGACATGGAATATTGGATGTGCCGATGCTAAATCATTTGGCAACTCTAGTTCATAAGAAGCATTGCCAATACGCCTCAAAATTTGATTTGGGCCCACATACCGGGGACTAAGCTTCCTTTTCTTTACAAACCTCATTACACCCTTCATGAGTGAAATATTCAAGTAGACGCAATCATCTACATCAAATTATAGTTCTCTTCTTCTAACATCAGAATAAGACTTTTTTCGATTTTGAGCCGTTTTCAACCTCTCATGAATAATTCGAACCTTTTCCATAGTTGTCTGCACCAACTCACGCTCTATCAAAGAAACCTCACCAACCTCAAACCAACTAATAGGAGATCTACATCTCCTACCATTAAGAGCCTCAAGAGGTGCCATTTCAATACTAGAATGATAGCTTTTATTATAAGTGAACTCAATCAAATATAAGTTATCAACTCAATTACCCTTGAAATCGATCACACAAGCTCTAAACATATCTTCTAACGTCTGAATGGTACGTTTGTCTTGTATGTCAGCCTGAGGATGAAATGTCATGCTAAGTTTCACTTGAGTACGAAGACCTTTATAAAATGACTTCTAAAACTGGGATGTAAATTGAGTACCTCGATCGGAGATAATGGACAAAGGCACTCCATGTAGCATTACCATTTCCCTAATATAAAGCTTGGCATAATCCTCCGATGGGAATGAAGTTTTAATGGGAAGAAATTGAGCCGACTTCATCATTTGGTCCAGAATAACCCAAATCAAATAAAATTAACGATGGGTGCGAGGTGAACTCGTAATGGAGTCCATATTTAAATTTTCCCACTTCCATGTAGGAATACTAATGTCTTGGGTCAAACCACCCAGTTTCTGATGCTCACCCTTCGCTTGTGGACAATTCAAACACTTAGCGTCGAATCCTGCAATATCCTTCTTCATTCTATTCCACCAATAGACCTCCTACAAAACACGGTACATCTTGGTGTCTCCCAGGTGAATAGAATACCAAGAATTATGAGCTTCGCTCAGAATCTGATTTCCCAACTTATCAATATTCTGAACACATTACTGACCTTGATATCAAAGGACACCATCTCCCCCTTGGGATAAATCCTCAATGGCTTTTTTAGAGATCGACTTTTTTAAGTCAACTAGTACCGGATCAAGATCCTTCTTAGCCTTCTTAAGTGATACAAAAGACAATTCGAAACATTATAAACAACTTCACCACCTTCATTAGAATCAATAAACGGAACACCCAATCAAGCCAATATATAAACATCACGAACCAACTCCTTCTTATAATCCTAAACATCAGCATCACTTCCCATTGATAGTCGGCTAAGAGAATCCACCACCACATTCTTATCAGAATGATACAGGACACTCATGTTGTAAACCTTCAACAAATCAAGCCACCTTCTTTGGCGAAGATTCAATTTTTTTTGAGTAAACACATATTTCAAACTCATGTGGTTCGTAAACTCATCTACATAAACACTATACAAGTAATGTCTACCCTAGGCGCAACATGGCATATGAGACCCCGAGAGGCCCCATACAAGATAATAGAAAATAAAGAGAATTTAAAAGGCCATTTCCAAATATAAGAGTTTTATAAAATGAAGCGGAAGTTTAATAGTGTCTCAAAGCCATCTAGTACAAAGGAGTAATCTGGACGTAGCCCGTACACTAAGTTCAAAACTGAAATGTAAAGATATAAGGAAAAAAAATCCCAATCCTCGGAACATGAGGACTCAACAATCTTCAGGCTTTTACTATGAGATCCCTAGCCACGGAAATACGAATCTGGAACATCGGGCCCTACATTTTGGTAAGAAATGTAGGCAAGAGTATGTGTTAGTACAAAGATGTACCAAGTATGATAGCGATGCATAAGACATATGAAATCATACTTAAAAGGACATTTTCAAGATATGTTATGACCAAGCAAAAACATTATAAAAGTGTTGGAAAACATAAGTCATAAAAACATGGTCAATGTAAATTAACATCTTAAAAAAATTCATGAGATACTACTAAAAGTAACCTTAATTCATCACTAGTGTGGGAGATATACCTTTAACCGGCATGTAAGACCATGTGAGCTATTAACATGGAATCTGGTGTCTACCCCACACCGAAAAGGGGTGTTCTCACTTGCCAAGGTAAGAACCATAAACTTCTAGCTTACGTGGATCCACTAGCTAATGTCTATCTAGACAACCTATGATGGCGCATAGTTTATGGGACATGGTTAATCGCCACTTGTACAGTCGGTGCTAAGCATCAATCCCATGGAATATTAATTATTCTTACCTTTCCTTATCATTCAAGAGACATGGGTAATCGCCACTTGTCTTTGCATTGGAGGTCATGGGTAATCGTCGCTTGCCTCATTCTTAGAATAGCTCCTTAACTTTGATTCATTTTAGTTGAGAAGACCTTTCAACCTTAGAATCCTTTATGTGAGAAAACTTTTTAGATTTATGTATTGAGTAATTATGTGAGAAATCCTTTCACAACAATCAACCAAAAACAACATCATTTATTCTTTATTCTCAAAGAAATTTACATCATTCTTCATCAATTTCATAAGAACATGCATATTTCCATAATTCACCTTTCATGGTTTAAAACCCACTTTCAATCATCAAAACCTAGAAAACATGAGTTAAGCATGGGTTCATGGGGATTCATCTTAAAAACATGTAAATATCTCAATTCATGCATAATAGTTCATAAAACAATCAAATAAATCAACATTGAAAAGAACCCATGACATAGAAGAAAACCCTAACTTCAATTGAAAATTTCTAACTTCAAAATTGAGAAATTTAGGAACTTTATAGAGTAAAGGGCTCCATAGATGAAGACTATCATACCTTAATGTCAAAAGCTTGAAAGTAATGGAGGATTAGGAGGCTTGATCTTTAAACCCTAGCTTTCTTCTTCAACTTCTAGAGAGAGAAATATTGGAGAGAATGACTTGTTCTTCCTTTGAGAATTTGAGAGAATGAATTGACTTAAGAGGTTTTGGGGTTTAAAAACGTTTATATAGGCTTCTAATAGATGGTAAAACGACATAGTATTAGGCTAGAGTAATTAGGAAAATACCCGAAAGCCCTCAAGAAAATAATTGTCGACTCCCGTCGACGGCGCGACCTACGGTCTATTGGTCAGACCACGGATCATACTAGTTGGTCGTCGATGGAGTTCAGAGACTATAATTATTGGACTCCCAACAAAGGACCCATGTAAGGCCTTTGGATCCACCTACGGGCCATACATACCCAGTCGTTGGTCTCCACTTTTGACTCCAAAATCTCTCTAAGTCTGGGACTCACCTATGGAACCTACCTACGACTCGTGCATAGGTCGACGGACCGTACTGGTGAACCATTGGGAATTACTGGAATTTAACAAATTTGGGAGGCCTGGACTGGCCAACCACGGAGCTGACCTACGGACCGTGTGTCAGTCCACGGGCCGTGGGTGGCTCCGTCGGAACTGGCACCAGATCTTGAAAAAGCTGCAATTTCTACCTTTTTGAACCTGAGGTGTTACATTATCTCCCCCTTGGAAACATTTGTCCTCGAATGAGATTCAAGACATCATAAGGAGGGGAGGAACTCAAACCTAACATGCCTACATGCATGCAATCACATAAATGCACATATCCAAGGATGAAATATCAACTCCAAGCAAAAACATGTTGAAAACATCATATCATGAATTTTATATGAAACTCATACACAAATGCACATAAACATGAAGAAATCAATCAAGTTAAATCATTTTCTCAAAATTTAAGCTTTTCATGAATCGTGCATGATGGGGAAATCATGGGAATATCTAAGACACATGACACCAAAGAGTAAACCATGAGGAACTAGATACCTCAAGCTAGAGTAGGGGTAGAAGGAAAGAGATGAGGATAACGGGACATCATAACGGCCTCGGCCTCTCAAGTAGCACCCTCAACTAACTGATTGCTCCAAAGAACCTTTACGGAAATAACTTCTTTGTTTCTCAACTTCTAGACTTGCCGGTTTAAAATCTATATCGGAACTTCCTCATATGAAAGGTTCTCCTTAACTCCAAAACCTTATAAGGGAAATATGAATGTCGGATCTCCAACACATTTCTTCAACAAAGATACATGAAAAAATGGATGCACCGATGCCAAGTCATTAGGTAATTCAAGTTCATAAGAAACTTTGCCAATGCGCCTCAAAATTTGATACGGGCCCACATAGCGGGAACTAAGCTCCCATCTCTTCCCAAATATCATTACACCCTTCATGGGTGAAATTTTCAAGTAGACCCAATCATTAACATCAAACTCAAGGTCTCTCCGTCTAACATTGGCATAGGATTTTTGCCGACTTTGAGCTATTTTCAACCTTTCTCGAATAAGCAAAACTTTCTCCATAGCCTCATGAATCAACTCAGGGCCTATCAAAGCAACTTCACCCACTTCAAACAAAACTATAGGAGATCTACACCTCCTACCATATAGAGCATCAAATGGAGCCATATAAATACTCGAGTGATAACTATTGTTATATGTAATCTCAATCAAAGGCAAATGATCATCCCAATTACGCTTGAAGTCAATTATACATGCTCTCAACACATCTTCCAAAGTTTGGATAGTACGCTCCGCTTGCCCATCGTTCTGTGCATGAAAGGCCGTACTAAGATTAACACGAGTACCAAGACCCTTTTGGAAAGATTTCCAAAACTCAGAAATGAATAGGTTACCACGATCAGAGATAATGGACAAGGGCACTACATGCAACCTAACCATTTCTCTCAAGTACAACTTAGCATAGTCCTTTGCCGAATAAGAAACCTCGACGGGAATAAAATGAGCCGATTTCATCATTCGATCTAAAATAACCCAGATCGAGTCATGTTGTCACCGGGTGCGTGGTAAACCAACAATGAAGTCCATATTCAAATCTTCCCACTTCCAAGTAGGAATGTTGATGACTTGGGATAAACCTCCCGGCTTTTGATGCTCAACTTTCACTTGTTGAAAATTATGACACTTAGCCACAAATTCCACAATATCCTTCTTCATCCCATTCCAACAACAGAATTCCCGTAAGTCACGGTACATCTTGGTGGATCCTGGGTGAATAGAATATCAAGAACTATGGGCTTTTGTTAAGATCTTCTCTCTCAAGTCATCAACATTAGGAACACACAATGACTTTGATATCGAAGCACACCATCTCCCCTTTGGGAGAGAGCCTCTATGGACTTTTTAAGCACCACTTCCTTCAACTCAACCAAGGTCGAATCAAGACCTTGTTTGGCTTTCACATCTACCACAAAGGATGATTCAAAACCATTGTGAACAAACACCACCCTTGGTCGAGTCAACCAACTGAACACCCAATCGGGTCAATCTATGAACATCTCTAACGAACTCCTTCTTATCATCCCCTACATGAGCAACACTACCCATCGATAACCTACTAAGAGCATCCGCCACCACATTTTCTTTACCGGGGTGATAGAGAACACTCATGTCATAATCTTTTAATAACTCAAGCCAGCTCCTTTGGTGAAGATTTATATATTCTATTTAACACATATTGCAAACTCTTGTGGTCGGTAAAAACATCCATATTGAACACCATACAAGTAATGCCTCCAAATCTTTAAGGCAAAAACAATTGCCACTAGTTCAAGGTCATGGGTAGGATAATTCTTCTCATGAATTTTAAGTTGCCTTGCGGCATAGGCAATGACTTTCCCATTTTGCATAAGGACGCATCATAACCCAATTCTTGAGGCATCACAATAAACCACAAATCCATCATTTCCTTTCGGTAAAGTCAATACTGGAGCAGAAGTAAGTCTATACTTTAGTTTTTGAAAACTCTTTTCATAAGCTTTGGACCATATGAATTTAACCTTCTTTTGGGTCAATGCCATCAATGGAGATGCAATCGATGAAAATCCTTCAACAAACCTTCTATAGTAACCGGCTGAACCCAAGAAACTTCTAATATCTGAAGGGGATAGATGTCTAAGCCAACTCTTAACCGCATCCGTCTTCTTAGGATCTACATCAATATCCTTACCAGAAACAATGTGACCAAGAAAATCCATGGACCTTAGCCAAAACCCACATTTGCTAAACTTTGCAAAAATTTGTTGGTCCTTGAGAACTTGCAACACAATCTTCATATGATCGGTATGTTCATCCTCACTTTTTGAATAGATAAATATATTATCAATGAACACGATCAAAAACATATCAAGGTATTATCTAAATACCCTATTCATCAAATCCATAAATACGGCCGGAGCATTAGTCAAATCAAACGTCCTTACCAAAAATTCATAGTGATCATACCAAGTTCAAAAATCTGTCTTCAAAATATCATCATCCTTCAACCTCAATTGGTGATAACCTGATCGGAGGTCAATCTTAGAGAAGTAACTTACTCCTTGAAGTTTATCAAACAAATGACTATCCTTGGAAGAGGATATTTGTTCTTAACAGTAACTTTGTTCAATTGCCGGTAGTCAATACACATACGGAGTGAACCATATTTCTTTTTAACAAACAAAACTGGAGAACCCCACGGAGATATACCCGGTCGGATAAAACCCTTATCCAATAAATCTTTCAATTGCTCCTTTAATTCCTAAAGTTCTGCCACAGCTATACGATAAGGAGGAATAGAGATAGGTTGTGTATCTGGGAGAAGGTCAATACCGACGTCTATTTCCCTTTCAGGAGGAACTCCGGGTAGATCATCGGTAAACACTTCCGGGAACTCCTTAACAAGAGGGACCGACTCAAGAGTAGGGGTCTCAGAATCTATATCCCTCACCCTAACTAGATGGTATATGCAACCCTCAGAAATCATCTTTCTAGCTTTAAGACAAGAGAAAAACTGACTCTTAAGCATAGAATTTCCCCCATTCCACTCTAGGATGGGTTCCTTTGGAAACTGAAACTTGACTACACGAGTTCTACAATCAATAGAAGCATAACATGAATGCAGCCAATCCATACCAAGGATAACATTAAAATCTAGCATATCAAGCTTTACAAGATCAACATGAGTGACTTATGGGAAAAGGAGACGGGACACTTTCTATAGACCCTCTTAGCAATAACAGAATCACCAACTGGAGTAGAGACAGAAAAAGGATCTAACAACACATTTGAAGAATATCAAACCTCATGGCCACATATGGTGTCACAAAAGACAGGGTGGAACCTGGGTCAAGTAAAGCATAAACATCAAGTTGGAAGACTTTCAATATATCGGTAACCACATCGGGAGAACCCTCTTGCTCACGATGAGTCTGAAGTGCATAGAATCTGTTTTGTTTCTGACTTCCACTAGAACCGGATGAAGGATTCGGTTGAGTCGGTCGATGATTTTCTCCCTCATTCTTAGCAACTGAGGGACAGTCCCTTATCTTATGGTCCATCTTACCACAACCAAAGAAAGAATATGTATCGTCTAAGCACTTACCCTCATGCTTCTTTCCACACCTAGCACAAGTATACATAGACAATGAAGATCCACCACCATTTTGTCCTTGAGGCTTAGGGTTAGAAGCCCTATCTTTGTTGAACTTAGATGGAGCATTGGAGGAACCTTGACCAGAAAACCTTTGTCAGAACTTAGAACGACTATGTCCATCGAACCTTGAATGTGAGAAGTTACAATCATCGGTTTTGGCCCTCTTTGCCTCCCTAGACCTTTCCTTAAGTTTCTCCGCTTGGATTTGTTGAGCACGAACCATGAGATGACAAATGTCCATGTCATTGATAAGCATGACGGTACGACATTCCTTAACAACCATTTCGGATACACCCTAGGATCGGCTACCACAGTAGGAGCATACTTAGGCAATTATGTGAACTTCAAAGCATATTCATTCACACTCATGGTTCTTTAACGAAGGTTGATGAACTCAAGTACCTTTGCATACCTCATCTCAAGGGGAAAGAACCTATCAAGGAAAGTGACTTTGAACTTTTCCCAATAAAGAGGACACGTATCTTTCGCCCTTTCTTCTTTCCATTGGTTGAACCATATTTGAGCAACACCCTTAAGTTGATAAGCGGACAACTCCTACTTTTCCACCGGCGTCACTCCCATGATCATTAACACATTATAAACCTCATCAATGAGCTCTTGAGGGTCTATCTCAACCTTAGAACCATGAAACTCTGGAAGATTCATTCTAGTGAAATCCCTCACTCTAGAAGTCGTTGTACCCATATTTGGGTTCACGGGGACCACAACCTCTCTATTGGCTTGAGCCAACACTTGAAAAGCAGCCCTAATCTCCACATTAGTCAGTTGCTCATCCAAAGGGTTGACCAGAACTTGAGGAGCCTGAAGAGCTTGAGGAGGAGCTTCTCGTTCCACATTCTCTCTTGCATTCCTTCTAGCATATTCCCTTCGAGTAGCCATATCATGTAAAGCATCGGATAAGAATTGGGAGAGAGACATTATAGAGTTAAACTCTAGCGCACGACTTAGAGTAATGAAAGAAGTGGAGTTTCATAAGAATCTTATAGCCTCTCATTCATAAGTGTGGCGCACTTCACACTAATTAACATGACTCTACTCGACGTGGCTTATGAGACTTCCTAGGACCTTTCTAAGCCTTGTGCTCTGAATATCAAGTTTGTCACGACCCAAGCCCCTTAGCATACGTCATACAAGATAATAGAAAATAAAAGTAAAATTTAAAAGGCAATTTCCAAACATTAGAGTTTTATAAAACAAAGAGGAAGTCTAATAATGTCTTTAAGCCATCTAGTACAAAGGAGTAATCGGGACGTAGCCCGTACATCAAGTTTAAAACTTAAATGTAATGACATAAGGTAACAAAAGCTCGGTCCTCGGAACATGAGAACTCACCAATCTTCAGACTTCTACTATGAGATCCATATGTGTTAGTACAAAGATGTACCAAGTATGATAGCGATGCATAAAACATATGAAATCATGCTTCAGAAGACATTTTCAAGATATGCAATGATCAAGCTAAAACATGATAAAAGTGTTGAAAAACATAAGTCATAAAAATATGGTCAATGCAAATTAACATCTCTAAACATTCATGAGATACTTCTAAAAGTAACCTTAATTCATTAGTGTGGGAAATTTACCTTTAACCGACATGTAAGACCATGTGAGCTATTAACATAGAATCCAGTGTCTACCCCACACTGAAAAAGGGTGTTCTCACTTGCCAAGGTAAGAACCATAAACTTCTAGCTTACATGGATCCACTAGCTAATGTCTATCTAAACAACCTATGATGGCCCATAGTTTATGGGACAAGGGTAATCGCCACTTGTCCACTGGATTTTAAACATAAATCCTACGGAATATTAATTATTCTTAATGTTCCTTATCATTCATGAGACATGGGTAATCGCCACTTGTCTTAGCATTGGAGATCATGGGTAATCGTTGCTTGCCTTATTCTTAGAATAGCTCCTTAACTTTGATTCATTTTAGGTGAGAAGACCATTAAAACTTAGAATCCTTTAGGTGAGAAAACGTTTCACATTCGTGTATTGAGTAATTATGTGAGAAATTCCTTCACAACAATCAACCAACAACAACATCATTGATGCTTTATTGTCAAAGCAACTTGCATCATTCTTCATCAATTTCATAAGAACATGCATATTTCCATAATTCACCTTTCATGGTTTAAAATCCACTTTCAATCATCAAAACCTAGAAAACATGGGTTGAGCATGGGTTCATGCGGATTCATCTTAAAACCAAGTAAATATATCAATTAATGCATAATATTTCATAAAACAATCAAGTAAATCAACATTGAAAGAAACCCATGACATAGAAGAAAACCCTAACTTCAATTGGAGATTTCTAACATCAAAATTTAGAAATTTAGGAGCTCTATGGAGGAAATGGCTCCATAGATGAAGACTATCATACCTTGATGCCAAAAGCTTGAAAGCAATAGAGGATTAGGAGGCTTGATGTAACACCTCGGATTTGAGAAAATAGAAAAAAATGCAGCTTTCCATACCTGGTGCAAAAACCACAGAAACCACCGACAGTCTGTGGTCTGACACACGGTCTGTAGGTGGGGTCCGTCGTTGGGCACCAAATATTTATGGTCTCTGACTCCACCCACGGTCGACCAGGACGGTCCGTGGTTTGACCTACATACCGTAGGTCTGACTGTAGGTGAGGGTCAGCAGCCAATTGGAGGGAATTGGTTGTTGGGTCAACTTCAAACGGTCATATCTTTTAGCACAGAATGAATTAGGTGGCCCATGACCTATCAAATGAAAAATAATTGAATCCTCTTTCCAACGCCACTAAGTTTGCTAAAATCCCATCTCAGAGTAAAATGTTATGCTCATTTTAGTGAAGCCCTGTTGGGCAGAGCTTGACCGACGACCCCTACCAACGGTTGGTACCGATGGTCCGTAGGTCCCTCCATGGATGACCTTCGTCAGCTTTTAAGTTAGGGTCATTTAGGTCTTTTTCCTCTGCGTTGGGGCCCTTAAAATACGTCATTTAATGCCTAAACTACATTATTTTACTCAGTTTGAGCCTAATAACTTAGCCAGACATACCCAGAACCTTTATTCTCCAAAATTCATCAAAATTAGAGCAAAAAGAGAAGCAAGAGGCGCTAGCTTTCCCAAGCACAACTAGAAGGTTTCCTTCAAGTTCCAGCCCCAAAATCAAAGAATTTTTCCGTAGATTTCGTCACCAGGTATGTGGGATTTCACTAGTGGATTCCTTTAGTCCACTAGGTCCCTAGAATTTAGTCAGACTCTTGATTCCCTATATCTTCTTTAGACCTAGGGTTTCTAGAAACTTTAGATATTTATTGTGATTTAGCTGTTATAGTGTTCCTAATCGAATTATCACGTTTTCTTGGAATCGTTGTTAAATTCCTTGTATGAAACTCAGAACCCTAGTTGTGTAGTTTCTTTTAGTTCATGAAATGCACTTGCTAGGTCAGTAAAACAGACAATCATGCTTCAGTTTTCGAATGTCACATTATCATTATATAAATTGTTACATTCTTAGATTTTGCATGTCAGTATTTTGAGCTATTCAGCATTTCAATATTTCAGTCATAATGTGTTATATACATATTCAGTTGGGAGTAGACTTAACACCAAGTTGGACTAGGGTTCAGCATACCCGTATAGTCCCAGAACTACGTACCTCCGTAGGAGTATATGTCCCCTCTGTTGGGCATCTGATTTAGTGATCACGCCATTTATGCCTTTATACCCCTAGCAAGGTATATTGGGTCCTCTTGAAGGGGCGTATACATCGAACTCCACGTTTAGCTCACGTGGTTTTATGTCGGTTAATTATAGCTCCCACAGTCAGACTCTAGTACATTTGACTAGGTTTTCAGTTTATACCTCAGTATTCAGTCTCAGCATGTTTTGTTCATGATTAGTACTTGGTCATTGTATTTAGCCACAGTTTTCAGTATGTTTCAGTATTATTATTCTGTTTAGATTATATCATTTCTCAGTTATGCATTGTTCAGCTTATATATTTTTTTCAGCTATTATCTATATCCTGCATGCTCAGTACAGTCCAAGTACTGACGCACACTCTGCGCTACATCATTTCATGATGTAGGTTCGGGTATTCAGTAATCAGTGGTCAGATGAGTGTGAGAAAAGCTTCTCAGAACTGAAGACGAGGTTGACTACAGCCCCTGTCTTGACTCTACCAGATGTGATTTATTGTGATGCATTCAGGGTCGGCCTAGGTTGTGTGTTGATGCAGCGAGGTAAGGTCATAGCTTATGCTTCTAGACAGCTTAAGGTACATGAGAAGAACTACCCGACACACGACCTCGAGCTTGCAGCCGTAGTATTTTCCCTAAATATTTGGAGACACCACTTGTATGGTGTTCATGATGATGTGTTCACAGATCATAAGAGCCTCCAGTATGTGTTCACAAATCATAAGAGCCTCCAGTATGTGTTCACCCAGAAAGAGTTGAACCTTCGTCAGAGGAGATGGCTTGAATTTCTCAAGGACTATGATATGAACGTGTTTTACCATCCCGGTAAGGACAATGTAGTAGTTGATGCTCTTAGCAGATTATCTATGGGTAGTGTAGCACATGTTAAGGAAGAAAGGAAGGAATTAGCAAAAGATGTTCACCGGCTTGCTCGCTTAGGAGTTGGTCTTAAGGACATGTCAGATGGTGGTGTGATAGTTCAGAATAGATCTAAATCTTCATTGGTAGCGGAGGTTAAGGAAAAACAAGATAGTGATCCTATATTGCTTCAGTTGAAAGGTGTAGTTCATCAGCAGAAAGTAGAGGTTTTCTCCCAAGGAGGAGATGGTGTCCTTCGTTACCAGGGTCGCTTATGTGTTCCTAATGTGGGTGATTTAAGGCAGCTGATTCTTACAGAAGCTCATAACTCCAGGTTAAGGTAGAACATTAGAAACCAGGAGGTATGACTCAGTAGATTAGCATTCCTACATGGAAGTGGGAAGTAATAAACATGAAATTCATTACAGGTTTACCTCGTACTCACAGACAGCATGACTCTATTTGGGTGATAGTGGATAGAGTTACTTAGTCCGCTCACTTCTTGGTTGTCAAGACTACAGATTCAGCGGAGGACTACGCCAAACTCTACATCCATGAGATAGTCAGGTTGCATGGGGTTCCCTTATCTATCATCTCAGATAGAAGTCCTCAGTTTACCTCTCATTTTTGGAAATCATTTCAGAAAGATCTTGGTAATCAGGTAAATCTCAGTACATCATTTCATCCACAGACGGATGGTCAGGCAGAACGTACCATTCAAACCTTAGAGGGCATGTTGAGAGCTTGCGTGATCAATTTCAAGGGTATTTGGGGTGATCACCTACCTCTCATAGAGTTCACTTATAATAATAGCTTTCATTCCAGTATTGAGATGGCCCCGTATGAGGCACTATATGGGCGTAGATGCAGGTCCCCGATTGGTTGGTTTGAAGTAGGTGAAGCAGCATTGATTGGTCCAGATTCGGTTCATGAAGCCATGGAAAAAAATCAGCTCATCAGAGATAGACTTAAGACATCCCAGAGTCGTCAGAAGTCCTATGCAGATGTGAGGAGAAGGGACTTAGAGTTTGAAATCGATGATTGGGTTTTCCTGAAGGTGTCACCTTTGAAGGGGGTGATGAGATTTGGCAAGAAAGGGAAACTCAGTCCCAGATATGTAGGTCCTTACAGGATCCTGAAAAGGGTTGGTAATGTGGCTTATGAGTTAGAGTTGTCAGCAGAACTAGCATCAGTCCATCCAGTCTTTCACATTTCCTTGTTGAAGAAGTGGGTGGGTGATCCAGCATCAATAATACCATTAGAAAGTGTGGTTGTGAAGGATAGTCTCACTTATAAGGAGGTGCCAGTTGAAATTCTTGATTCTCAGGTTCGAAGGTTAAGAAATAAGGAAGTCGCTTCAGTGAAGGTTTTGTGGAGGAGTCAGTAGGTAGAGGGAGCTACTTGGGAAGCAAAAGCAGCCATGAAGGTCAAGTATCCTCATCTCTTTCCTTCCGATTCTGTTTCAGCTTCAGGTAATAGTTCCTCTCTAGTCTCTTAGTTTACTTTTGCGTAAATTCAGTCTTAGTATCATGTTCCTTCAGTTGTTCTTGCATTTCAGCATATTTGCATGTTCTTGGAACTTAGTTCAGTTAGATATCAGTTTCTAGTACTTAGTGGTAGGGATTGCAGCTCCTTCCCTCCATACTCAGCTTGTTTAGACTCCATTCGAGGACGAATGTTCCCAAGGGGGAGATATTGTATTACCTCGGATTTGAGAAAATAGAAAAAAATGCAGCTTTTCAGACCTGGAGCAAGAACTATGGAAGCCACCGATGGTCTGTGGTCTAACACACGGTCCGTAGGTGGGGTCCGTCGTTGGGCACCAAATATTTATGGTATCTGACCCCACCCACGGTCGACCAGGATAGTCCGTGGTTGAACCTATGGACTGTAGGTCTGACCGTAGGTGAGTGTCACCAGCCAATTGGAGGGAATTGGTTGTTTGGTCAACTTCAAACGGTCATATCTTTTAGCACAGAATGAATTAGGTGGCCCATGACCTATCAAATGAAAGATAATTGAATCCTCTTTCCAACGCCACCGAGTTTGCTAAAATCCCACCTCAGAGTAAAAAGTTAGGCTCATTTTAGTGAAGCCCTGTCGGGAAAAGCTTGACCGACGACCCCTACCGACGGTTGGTAGGTCAACCGACAGTCCGTAGGTCCCTCCGTGGATGACCTTCGTCAATTTTTAAATTAGGGTCATTTAGGTTTTTTTCCTATGCATTGGGGCCCTTATACTATGTCGTTTAATGCCTAAACTACATCGTTTTACTCAGTTTGAGCCTAATAACTTAATCAGACATACCCATTCTCCAAAATTCATCAAATTTAGAGCAAAAAGAGAAGCAAGAGGCGCCAGCTTTCCCAAGAACAACCAGCAATTTTCCTTCAAATTCCAGCCCCAAAATCGAAGGATTTTTCCATAGATTTCGCCACCATGTATGTGGGATTTCACTAGTGGATTCCTTTCATCCACTAGGTCCCTAGAATTCAGTCAGACTCTTGATTCTCTATATCATGTTTAGACCTAGGTTTTCTAGAAACTTTAGATATTTATTGTGATTTAGCTGTTATAGTGTTCCTAATCGAATTATCATGTTTTCTTGGAATCGTTGTTAAATTCCTCGTATGAAACTCAAAACCCTAGTTGTGTAGTTTCTTTTAGTTCATGAAATTCACTTGCTAGGGAAGTAAAACAGATAATCATGCTTCAGTTTTCGAATGTCACATTATTAGTATATAATTGTTACATTCTCAGATTTTGCATGTCAATATTTTTAGCTACTCAGCATTTCAGTATTTTAGTCATAATGTGACATATACATATTTAGTTAGGAGTAGACTTAACACCGAGTTGGACTAGGGTTCAGCGTACCCGTATAGTCCCAGAACTACGTGCCCCCGTAGGAGTATAAGTCCCCTCTATTGGGCATCAGATTTAGTGATCACGCTAGTCATGCCTTTATACCCCTGGCAAGGTATATTGGGTCCTCACGATGGGGCGTATACATCGGACTCCACGTTTAGCTCACGTGGTTTTATGTCGGTTAATAGTAGCTCCCACAGTCAGACTCTAGTGCATTTGACCAGGTTTTCAGTTTATACCTCAGTATTCAGTCTCAGCATGTTTTGTTCATAATTAGTACTTGGTCATTGCATTTAGCTCAGTTATCAATATGTTTTAGTATTGTTATTCTATTCAGATTATATCATTGCTCAGTTATGCATTGTTCAGCTTATATATTTTTTTCAGTTATTATCTATATCCTGCATGCTCAGTTCATTCCAAGTACTGACGCATACTCTGCGCTACATCCTTTAATGATGTAGGTTCGGGTATTTAGCATCCAGATCACGCTTAGATCGACTTTCGGTCCGTATTCAGCAGCTTCATTGGTGAGTCCTCATACTTCGAGGAAAACAGACATGCGTTTCATTTTTAGTCTTTTATTCAATTTTCAGTCTTGCTAGAGTTAGCTGGGGGCATGTCCCACCAACTCTAGTCAATTAGAGGCTTTTCAGACATAGTACTAAAATCAGCTTGACTTGTTATGTTTATCTTTCAATATTATTAAACTCTTAGTATGTTTTTATACTTCAGACTAGTTGGGTATTCCCCACTTTCAGTTATCAATTAATTTAGCTTCCGCAATAGTTCATCTTTTTCATTTTGATATCTTTCAGTATGCTTATGATATGCCAGCTTCATGGTTAGCTTGAGGTCACTCGTGATCCTAGGTCCCGTGTTACGTCAAGGGGGTAGCCTCGGGGCGTGACACTTGATCTTGAAACCCTATATTTCTTATTCAACTTCTAGAGACAGAAATATTGGAGAGGATGACTTATTTTTCCTTTGAGAATTTGAGAGAATGAATTGACTTAAGAGGTTTGGGGGTTTAACAAAAGTTTATATAGGCTTCTAATAGAGGGTAAAACGGCATAGTATTAGGCTAGAATGATTAGGAAAAGACCCAAAATCCCACAAGAAAATAACTATCGACTCCCGTCGATGGCACAACCTACGGTCCGTTGATCAGACCACGAAATATACTGGTTGGTCATCGACGGAATTCAGAGACAATTATTTTTGGCCTCCCAACGACGGACCCATGTACGGTCCATGGGTCCACCTACGGGTCGTACATGCCCAGTGGTTTGTCTCCACTTTGACTCCAAAATCTCTCTAAGTTTGGGACTCACCTACGGAACCTACCTACGACTCGTGCATAAGTCGACGGACCGTCCTGGTGAACCATAGGGAAGTACTGGAACTTGACAAATTTTGGGGACCTGGACTGGACAACCATGGAGCTGACCTATGGACCGTGTGTCAGTTCACGAGTCGTGGGTGGCTCTGTCGGAACTGGCACCAGATCCTGAAAAAACTTCAATTTCTACCTTTTTGAATCTGAGGTTTGACAAATGCTTTTGAGGATATGGCTCCCCCAAGAGCTTATGGGAGAAGGACTGCAGGCGACTATGTGGAGCCCGAGGTTCCTCAGGTTCCAGTCAACCCTTTGGCCGAACAAGTGACTCATGCCGAATTTCGAGCCACTTTCAGTGTCTTAGCTCAAGCTATAACGACCCAAGCTAATAGAGAAGTCTTTGCTCCTGTGAACCCAAATATGTGGAAATGGCAGCGATAAGGGTAAGGGACTTCACTAGGAAGAAATCTAGGGTTTCAAGCTTCAAGGTCTTCTCTTTCTCTTGCTTAGCTAGGCTTTTATGTCAAGGTATGTGGGAATTCACCAATCGATTCCATTCTTCCATTGGGTCCCAAATGAATCTAAATCTCCAATTCAATATTCACCAAATCTAATTAGGGTTTAGTGCAAATTCTCCATGGATCCAATTTATTATAATTCAATTGTTTAATTTCAATCTTATTATACATGATTGATTCAATTATATGGTTTTCAATTGCTCTCATATGGACCCGTGCTTTTTAGTTGATTATGATGATGAATTTATAAAGAAAGCTTCTAGATTTATGAATTATGGTTTATGAAAGCAATGCATGTCTTACGAAAATGATGTTTTATGAACCATGGATGCTTTTGAGATAAGTATCAATGAATTGTGAAAGGTTTTCTCACATATTATGAAATCATGGTTGTGAAAGGTTTTCTCACATATGTATGAATCGTGATTTGAAGGAGCTACTCTATGATGACTGATGATTTGTATTGGTATTATGATTGTTGTCTTTCCTCATGTTATGCTCTGATAATTGACTTTATTTATTTCATTGGGATTTAACTTAGCACCGAGAGAAATGTGAGGTGGAGGCTCAAATAGGGTAATCTCTAGTACCACCCTCTAGTTTCAAACTACGTGCCCCTGTAGGATTGTCTTAAATGACCTAGCTAGTGGATCCACACAGCCTTTATGATATGATACAGTACATTGGCAAGTAGTCTCTCCCTTCTCGGAGTGGCAGTTACATTGGATTCCATGTTATAGCTCACACTGTTTATTGATGGTTAAAGATAATATCACACAAAATGAACTAAGTTAGCTTCAAAAGATTTTATGAAAGCTTTCGTTATGTTTTAAGAATGCATTGACCTTGTTCATGATTTATGATTACTCTTTAAAGGCTTTTTACGATGTTTTAGATTGGTCATGCGTATCATGTTTAAAGTCCCCACTATGATCATATTTATCTTTTCACGCATTTTCACCATACTTATGCCTATATTGTCTTAGTATATTCAATATACTAATGCATACTTGTGCCTATATTGTCTTATAATATAGGGCCCGACACTTTTCCTTCCGGACGTGCCTAGATTTGGGATTGCTCAGCTTGACTACTTGGATTGGTGAGTCATCATACTCCGACAAGGCTATTGATGTTCCTTTATTGCTTTTGATGTCTTTTGTTTCAGACTTGTACATGGTGTATGGGTTACATCCCAACCACTCATTTGATGTTAGAAAGGCTTGTGTCAGACTTAGTAGTATTTTGTGTATTTCTTATGTACTCTGTTGGTATCGTTTATGTCATCTTATGATTTGAGACTTATATTGCTATATCTCTTAAATTGTATATTCATTATGTCATGCTTATGTCAAGTGTGTTTAGTGCCTCTCGGGGCTCTATTCGCCATGTCACGTCTAGGGTGTACTTAGGGTCGTGACATCAAGTTAGTCAATCTTGCTACAACATTAACCATTAGATGGGTTTCCTCCTTTTGACACTTAGCTCCATTTCACTTTTCTTCTTGCCTTGATTGATTTCCAGCCCAACACATTAGAAAAAAATCAAAATACACTATTGTTACTTAAGAATGCACAATTATTTCTAGTTAAAAGCATTAGATGTGTTGTCAAAAATCAGCACATCGATGGGTCATTACAATAGATATCAATTTATCCATCACCCATCCCCGAAAGATCACATAAGAAACAATTGTGCTAAGTCAAGAATAAGGTAGCACCTGACTCCTCAACCAGATGATGCTTCCGTTGAACCTTTAATTTACTCTATTCTTAACTATTAGACATCCCAATCATGCATCTCAAGTGATTCTTCCTCATACTGTAGATCCTTGTCTAGAAATATAAAGTCCCACTTGATAATGTACTCCCTATCCTCGTGGTACTTGTTCAGCATGGATATAGGGAACACTTAATGGATTCCAGAAAACTAAGCGGCAAGGCTAACCTATACGATACTGGCCCCACACTGTCAAGAACCTCGAGTAGACCAATATAACAAGGGATAAGCTTACCCTTATTATTGAACCTCATCACCCTTTTTATTGGTGACACCTTCAATTAAATTTGTTCACCAACCTGAAATATCATGTCACGGGTCAACCCAAGCCACCAATAGAGTTGCCTCAATTTCCAATACATCTTGGTTACACCTGAATGAATCGAAAACTGTCAAGCATGAGATTATACTAACACATTCTAATTTAAATCATCAACTCGAGGAACACAAACCCGCCCTCTAAAACAGAGCACCCCACATGTATTAAGGGTGGAAACCGATGCCTCTCTGGACACCACTTTATTTCGGATGCATTATCGTTGTTTCATACTTATAGGAACTTAAGCTAGCGATTAGAATTATTTTAAAATGTAAATGCAAAAACAGGGGAATACAGAGTTCAGATTCTTCCTCGCCCTGCCCACTATAGCGACTGACACACCGTTATCGCGGCTACTACTATATTATCTCTATAGTGGAAGTGTTGTAGTGGTACAGCCTCGCTATGGCGGCCCAGACGAGTTCAGCCCACAAATTTCAAAAATAAGCAATGTTTTCCATTCCATTATCTGAACCAACTCTTTAAACACCTAACCATTAACAACGCAACACCAAGACCATTCCAAGACAAAGGTGTCACAATCATTCCAACCATAGGCTCATTCCAGACTCCAGGATCTTACCCCGCAACATAAAATTAGGCAGTTACACCACCTTATCACTGAATGAATATCAAATAATAATATGACACAACTCATATTGTCACATACCCACTATCATACAAGAGGGGCCATTTCCATGGTTCCCAACCATTACCAGTTTCCCCATAGTCACAATCAATCCTTTTTCCATTACCATCTTTACCAATAATAATCCCATGTTTATAAGATAACCCCCAAGATCGTTTCCAGACATGTATAATACTTGCTTTAAACATTATCCCACTTGACCATAAAATTTAGGATTGTCTACACCAAACATGTTTAGTAAATCACATAAAAATTTATCATTAATTCATCACACATAATCAAGTTATGACTATTCCGCATCCAGAATTTCATAGAAATACAAGCAATTACACTTCCCACATATGTAGACATTCAGACAATACAATGCACAGAGTAACAATCATCAAGTTATATTGTTATGGCAAACCAGGTTCATTACCTCCTATTCACATCATGAATGAATACTAATTGACCATCCAAGCATTCTCATGACTCTTAACGCCTGATACCAAATGGAATCCAGAGATACCAATTGGACTCAACCCATACCACAAGCGAAAGACTGCACGAAAGGAGTGAAGAAGTGAGACAACTTCCTAGAATTCTCCATATCTCCCTAAAGATTAATTATGGACGTAAACACACTAATCTTCAGGACTCTATTAGACATTTTCTCTTGTACAGGGAGATCGGTAACCTGGGCTCTGATACTAAATTGTCACGACCCAACCATCAGGTCATGTGAGAACCTAATCTAACACTTAGATAGGAGAACCCTCAACCCCCCAAACCGGTTAAGACGTGTGGAAAACCATCAAAATAAACCTAACACCTACAATTATTTTGAAAAACTCTTAACTTGATTTAAAACCTATGTTATTTGCAAAAGAAACACACTAACACTCCCTAAGAAAGTAGTATAAATAGGTACAAGATCTTCTAAGGAGATAAAATGTATAAAGGGACAACTCCCACAATAAGGAAAGAGGAATAGAAGTTGTTGGAGATCACCATAGCCTCCACCTATGAAACATCACTGAATTATGCAACCCGACTATGCCAAATGGCATAGCAAGAGTAGTATCAATACAAATAATATGTACTGGTAGGCATCATCGGCCGACTTGAACCTACCACATAATATAAATAGACATTCAAAAGGAAACATGCAATATGAAAGCTACACCACCCCAAGTTTCGATCCACATGCTTTTACCATCCCAGGAATAATGCCCATAAACTAATAAGCCTTGATCCCAACTTCTTACCTCCTTCCGCTTCCAACTCTATTATTAAACACTCGACCCTCTTACCATTCTAAGGATTCTCAAGTCTACATGTTATACCACCTTAAGGCTTCCAAAGCTACTTGTTATGCCACCCTAAGGCTTTCCAAGCCTACCTATTATGACACCCTAAGGCTTCCCAAGCCTACATGTTATATGATCCTATGGCTTCCCAAGCCTACCTGTTTTAACATCCTAAGGCTTCCAAAGCCTACTTGTTATGACACAATAAGTCTTCCCAAGCCTAAATGTTATACCAACCTAAGGCTTCCCAAGTCTGCCTCTTATGTAACCCTCATATCAATTCATAACCTAACCCTTCTATCACATAGATATTCTCGGATACAAACCACCCCTAAATTTGTTAACCATCCTACTTCTCCCCCTCAAATTCTCATGACAACACCCTAGCCCTTATGAACTTAGTACTTGAAACTAGCACCTTAGACCAACTCGTCCCTCTTGACTTCAATCCCCAATATCATATATTTTATAAACATTGAACAAACATAGCCAGTCTCAGCACTTAGACTATGCGCTAGACCTCTGGTCATCTACTTGACCTAGTAACCATAATTTCATAGACAAATAACATACCATTATAATCACAAGTATAACATAGCCAAAACTCCAGTCCTTACCCTAAGTTAACATTCACGTGAAACATGTCCCACATGATCATAAAAAAGCCATACTTGAGTCCCACTCAGCATCCAAGTAACCTAGACCACTTAAGGATCCTTAAAATATCATCCACATTGTTTAGCATGCAAACCAGATATACACAAGAACTATCTCAGCATTTAAACACAAATCATGACCCGTCATGGACCAACATGCAACAATCACATTATAAAGAAATAAACCTGGTTCACTCAGGAAAAAATATGTAAATTTGGTTCTCTCATGGAACCCACACCTAAACTATAGTATACCAGTGCGGTACCTGAGCCAACCAATGTAAGTATTCACACCCAACGTTCTATTTGAGCCAACCGTTAATATTCTTATTGATGGGGTATTTGAGCCAAACATTAGTATTCTTGTACTGGTGTGGAACCCGAGCTAACCAGCAATCATAGACAATCATACATAATCACAGTCACAATGAACAATAACACTTGAAACCACAAGTAAAGTAAACAAGTTCATTTCATGAGATTATCAACATGATGTCATTTCATATGCTTCCTCAACATACATTGCACAAGTATACTATAAAGCAGTAGACATGAATTTATACATAAATTGAAAAACATTCAACCATAACCTAGATATCAATAGCCCAATACTTGATCCTATTATTTGTACACATTCATTCCGTAGGAAATACCTCCCAAGTCCCATGAATTAATACTCTTCTAGTTCATTCAGTTCCCTTGATTATCACAAGTCCCAGAAATGGCTATAACCCAACAATTTCATAACACTTAACCATACAATTACCACCAAAGCATTTCAACAAGAAAACTCAAGATTAACAATCAATAACTAAAGACATGTAACATCTAGAAGTGCATGTTCTGTTGTAAGCTAAAGAGTTGTAGAAATATGCTGCAAAGTTGCTGGTTTTTGGCTTTCACTAAGGAATTCATAGATCATATAAGGTAATGAGGTCCATGGAAGGCACTCGTTGAAGGAGCCTCAGGAAAACAATTTACCTAAGTCAGGGACCACTTACAGATGTACAGTCTGTAAATGGGTTCAGTGACTAGAACTGGTCGTAGTTCAACTTTAGAAATTTGGGTTGACAAGCTGAATGGGCTACATGAGACTTATAGGGTTGTGCATAACGTGGATAGATCCATAGACCACACACTAGGCTTTAGGAAAATTAGGTTAAGGAAAGTTGCATGAGAGGGTAGACGAGAGGGTGGATGGTCCGTGTAAGGATCCATGAGCCGTGGACCTGCACACAGATGGGAAGTCCTAAAACTTTATTTTTTGGTAGATGGACAAGACAGGAGAGGCCACAGGTTGTGGGATGGTTGATGGTTCGTGGATGGTGCCCGTGGAAAGGATTCGACAATTTTTAGCCAAAGGTATTTGGGTATTTTCTTACTCTTTTAACTTCCATACTACGTCATTTTGGGCTTATTTTGAAGATTTTAATTAGTTCCTAAGACCCCTAACCTCCCTCATTCACTCTCATTCTCTCAAACTCCAAATTCTCTCTTAATTCTTCTTCTCCAAGAAACCTAGGGGGTTCCAAGGATTTCAAGCTTCCATTGAAGAGTTCACTTAAGGATTTCTATCAAGCTATGTGGGAACTATGGATATTTCTACATCCATTGAGTCCTAAATAAACCCCGATTTCTCATTTATGATTTTTCCCCAACTTAGGATTTCATGATTTTCTTATGGTTCAATTGATTTTAAGTTTATTCATCATGATTGATCTTATTATGCATGATTTTATCATAATACAATGTTTTCAATAATATTTTTTATGAACCCATTTTATACAAGTATTTTATTATCATGAATTAAGTTATGCTGCTAAGCATGCATTATGATATGAAGGATTTTATGAATCAAGGATACTTTCGAATAAAGTATCATCAAGTTTATACGAAACATGATGCTTCCAATTGAAGTACATTTCATTATGAAAGACTATCATGATTTAGATGCTTTCCATTAAAGTGTCTCATAAGACTATGTATAAATCATAATTTAAAAGAGCTATTCTTATGACTATGAGATTATGTATGAATGATTTGGTATTACTAGATTCTTACCATTTTACATATTATGAATATGATTATGCATGTTTTTTCCGTTGATATTTTACTTAGCACAGAGTTGGACTAGTGTCGATAACCCAAGTCCTAGAACTACATGTTCCCGTAGGACTTAGTCTTAATTGACTCTAGCTATTGGATTCACCTTAGCTCATAATTATGGTTCTTACTCCTTACCTTCGCAAGAAGGACACTTTCTTTTCGGTGTGGGAGCAGTACACTGAACTCCATATTATAGTTCACTTAGTTTATGTCGGTTAATGGTATCTCCCACATATGATTATAATTTTCACGAATATTGCATGACCTTGTACTATGTTTTCAAAATTAGATCATCAGTTTTCATGCTATGTTTACTTGGTCATTGCATTCTCCTTCCTTTAGACTTATCATGTTATTATGTCATGTTTATGGAATTCTCATGCTCAGTACATTTTGAGTATTGACTATATACATTCTTGTGCATATATTATCTTATAATACAGATGTTGACGCATCCTATCAGGCTCGTGGTTAGAACATGAGTTTATCAACCTACATAGCCTTTGGTGAGTCCTCATGGTTCGAGGACATACCACTTTTGTTTTTCTTATGATCATTTCAGACGTTATTTTCAGTTTCAGATGATTTGGGTGAGCTAAGGCTTCTCCTATCAACTCACTTATAATAGAGGCTTATTTAGACATTAGTACTTCCGCTTATGAGTCTTTGTATTCAGATTTCCATATTATGTTAAGATAGTCAATTGAGACTTTATTATGCTTTTCATGATTATTTCAGTTATGCATGTTATCTAAGTGTCATGTTATGCCATGTAGTTCACTTAGAGTCTCTCGGGATTCTAGGTACCATATCAGGTCTAGGGGTAGTCTTGGGTCATGACAAGACTTGGTATTTAGAGCATCAGGTTCAAGTGTCTTAGGGTGTCTGAAAGTCGCATTAAGTAGATTCTTGTTCATGGGTGTAAAGTGCGCGCCACATTTATGAATGACAAGCTACGAGATGTTTAAGAAATTGTACTTCTTTCATACTCTTGAGTCGTACGATAGAGTTGAACTATATAAGGTTTCCTGCTAAATCATGTTCTATGCATTTTCAGAATAATACCTCCAAAAAGAGCTCCAGTGAGAAGGAATTTGAATGTGGAGCAAGAAGCACCACAAGCTCTGATTGATCCCTTGGCTGAGTAAGTCACTCATGTGGAATTTAGTGTTGCTTTCCAAGTATTAGCCCAAGCCATGACTACTCAAGCTAATCATGAGGTTGTAGCTCCCGTGAAACCAAATATGGGTACGGTGGTAACTAAAGTTTGAGACTTCACTCGGATGAATCCTCTAAAATTCCATGGTTCTAAGGTGGACGAAGATCCACAAGAGTTTGTTGGGGGATTCAAAGGATTTTTAAGATCATGGGTGTCACTCTGGTTGAAAATGTAGACTTGGATGCTTATCAATTGAAAGGTGTTACCCAAATTTGATTCAAGCAATGGAAGGAATAAAGGGTTGTTGATGCGGGTCCTTTGGATTGGGACAACTTCAAAAATGCTTTCCTAGATCGACTCTTTTCTCTTGAGATGAAAGAGGCAAAGGTTCACGAGTTCATTAAGTTGAGGCAAGGCAATATAAGTGTGAAGGAATATGCTTTGAAATTCACTCAACTCTCCTAGTATGCTCCTACTATGGTGGCCGATTCTTAGGGCCCATATAAGCAAGTTTGTTTCTGGTGTCTCGGAAATGGTTGTGAAAGAGTGTAGAACTGTGATATTGATCAAGGATATGAACATTTCAAGGTTGATGACTCATGCCCAATAGGTTGAGGAAGAGAAGCTTAAAGAGAGTGTTAGGGATACTAATAGGGTTTGGACCGATAGTGTTGACTACTCTCATTAGAGGTATTTGGTGGTGGTCGCTCTCAGTTTTTTCAGAGGTATTCACGCCCGGCCCCATCTTCTACTCGTGCCTAAGTTCAAAAAGGATAGGGTGCCAAACCCTAAGTCTCAAAGTTGTGCTTCTAGTGGATGTTCATTTCCCGTATGTCAGAAGTGTGGGAAGAGCAATCCGAGAGAGTGTTTAGCCGGTACTAGCAGATGTTTTGGTTGTGGCAAGACTAGTCATAGGTTAAGGGATTGCCCTTCAGTTTCTAATCAGGGTGGAGATGGTCATAAATAGACTCAGCCTAACACTTCTTCAAAACGCCCGACTCAAAAAGGTACTTCATCTAGCTCTAGTGGTGGAGAGCGTCAGAACAGGTTTTATGCTCTTCAGACTTGACAAGATCAAGAGGTTTCCCCTGATATGGTCACTGTTTTGTTATGAGTATTTCAGTATGATGTGTCTGCCTTGTTAGATCCAGGAGCCATACTTTCCTTCATGACTTCTTATGTTGCTATGAAGTTTGATTTCAATCGCAAAATTCTATTAGAGTTCTTCTCAGTCCCTACTCATATTGGCGAATTGGTTTTAGCTAAATGGATTTTCAGAAATTGCCTAGTCTCAATTTTTTCAGAAAATCACCTCAGTTGATCTAGTGGAGTAAGATATGCTTGATTTCGATGTTATTCTTAGCATGGATTGGCTTCATGCTTGTTATGCTTCCATCAACAGTAGAACCAGAGTTGTTAAATTTTAGTTTCTGAATTAACAAGTCATAAAGTGGAAGGGTAGTAATTTCGTGCCTATAGGTCAGTTTATCTCATTCCTTAAGGCTAGAAATATGATTTATAAGGGTTGTATCTATTCTCTAATTCAAGTGAGGGATACGAATTCTGAAACCCCTACTCTTGAGTGGTTTTTCATGTTGTGAATGAGTTTATGGAAGTGTTTCCAAATGATATTCCAAGAGTTCCTCCCCAAAGGGAGATCGACTTCAGAATTGACCTTCTTCCAAATTCCTGGCTTATCTCCATTCCTTCTTATAGAATAGCTCCAGCCGAGCTCAAAGAGTTGAAAGATCAGTTAAAGGACCTTTTAGATAAGGGTTTTATTAGATCGAGTATTTCTAAGAAAGATGGTTCTCTTCAAATGTCCATTGATTATCGACAATTGAACAAGGTCACAATCAAGAATAAGTATCACATCTCAAGGATTGATGACTTGTTTGATTAGCTTCAGGGTGCTAGCTTCTTCTCCAAGATTAACCTCCGATTGGGTTATCATCAGCTTAGAGTGAGAGAATGTGACATTCGAAAGACAATCTTCAAGAATCGATATGGTCACTATGAATTTGTGGTTATGTCTTTTGGACTAACAAATGCTCCTGCAACATTTATGGACTTGATGAATTGGGTTTTCAAGCAGTACTTGGATGTGTTTGTCATTGTGTTTATAGATAACATCTTGATCTATTCTCCGGAGTGAGGAAAAGCATGCCAATCATCTAAGGATTGTCTTGCAAGTTCTCAAGGATCGCTAGTTGTTGTCAAAGTTTATCAAGTGTGAATTTTGGTTGAGTTCGATAGCATTCCGGAGAAGGTATTCAAGTTGATCATAAGAAGATTGAAGTGGTTAAGAACTGGCCTAAACCTCTTTCTCCCTCAGACATTAGGAGTTTCTTGGGATTAGCTGGTTACTATAGACGTTTTATGGAAGAACTTTCCTCTATTACTTCTCCTTTGACTACATTGACTCAGAAAAAAGTAAAATTCCAGTGTTCTGAAGCTTATAAGAAGAGTTTTCAAGAGTTGAAGACTCAACTTACTTCAGCCTCGGTTTTTTAATTTACCGAAAGGTTCATATGGTATTGTTGTGTATTGTGATGCCTCCAGAATTGTTCTTGGTTGCGTGTTGATGCAAAATGGTAAAGTCATAGCCTATGCTTCTAGGTAACTTAAGGTTCATGAGAATAATTTCCTGACTCACAATACAAAGTTGGCGGCGCTGGTTTTTGCCACTATATCTATGGTGTTCATGTGGATGTGCTCACCGATTATAAGAGTCGTCAGCATGTGTTTAAACAAAAGGATTTGAATCTTCTCCAAAGGAGGTGGCTTGAATTATTGAAGGATTACGATATGAGTGTCCTTTACCATCCGGGTAAGGCAAATATGGTTGTTAATACTCTTAGTAGATTGTTCATGAATAGTGTTTCTCATATTGAAGATGAGAAAAAGGAATTGGTTCGTGATGTGCACAGATTAGCCCGTTTGGGAGTTCGTTTGGTTGATTCAGAGGGTGGAGGAGTTATTGTTCATAATGAGTCAAAATCATCTCTTGTGACGGATGTTAAGGCAAAATAAAATAATGATCCGACGTTGGTTGAGCTAAAGATAGTGGTGCTTGAAAAAACTATTGAAGCTTTCTCCCAGGGAGAGATGGTTTGTTTCATTATCAAGGTCATTTGTGTGTTTCGAATATTGATGAGTTGAGGCAACAAATATTATGATAAGCTCAGAGTTCTTGATATTCTATTTGCATGGGAGCCACTAAGATGTACCATGATCTACGGGAATTCTATTGGTGGAATGGGATGAAAAGGGATATTGCGATATTTGCGGCTAAGTGTCCAAATTGTAAACAAGTAAAAGTTGAGCATCAGAAACCGGGAGGTATGACTCAGGATATTAGCATTCCTATTTGTAAGTGGGAAGATTTGAGTATGGACTTCATTATGGGTTTACCTCGTACTCATTGACAGCATGATTCTATTTGGGTGGTTGTAGACCGAATGACTAAATCGATGCATTTTCTTCCGGTAAAGACATCATATTTAGCTGAAGACTATGCTAGGCTCTATATCCAGGAGATGTTTAAGTTGTACAGAGTGCCTTTATCCATCATTTCAGAAAGAGGTACCCAGTTCACTTTCCAGTTTTGGAGATCATTTCATAAAGGCGTTGGTACCCAAGTTAAGCTTAGCATAACTTTTCACCCACGAACTGATGGTCAGGCTGAACGGACTATTCAGACCTTGGAAGATATTTTAATAGCTTCTATTATTGATTTAAAGGTAATTGGGATGATCATTTGCCTTTGATTGAGTTTGCTTATAATAACAGCCTTTGATTGAGTTTGCTTATAATAACAGCTATTACTCGAGTATTCAGACGGATCCATTTGAGGTTTTTCATGGTAGGAGGTGTAGATCTCCTATTGGTTGGTTTGAATTTGGGGAGGTTGCCTTGATAGGGCCCGAGTTAGTTCATGAGACTATGAAAAAAGTTTGAGTTATCAGGGACAGGTTGAGAACGACTCAGAGTAGACAGAAATCTTATGCAGATGTGAGAAGGAGAGAGCTTGAACTCACCGTTGATGATTGGGTTTACTTGAAAATCACACCATGAAGGGAGTTATGAGGTTTGATAAGAAAGAAAATCTAAGTCCCCGCTATATAGGCCCATATTGGATTTTGAGGCGTTTCGGTAGTGTGGCTTATGAATTGGATTTGCCTTCGGATTTAGCATATGTTCATCCGGTGTTTCATGCATCCTTGTTAAAGAAATGCATTGGTGATTCGACTTTAGAGTTCCATTAGAAAGTGTTAGTGTGGAAGAAAGTTTCTCTTACGAAGATGTCCTAGTTGAGATTCTTGATTGTCAAGTTTGTAAGTTGAGAAATAAAGAAGTCGCTTCAATGAAAGTCCTTTGGAGGAATGAGATGATTGAGGGTGCTACGTGGGAGGCCAAAGCTGATATAATGTACAAGTACCCCCATCTTTTTCCTTCCGACTCAGTTTCAACGTAAGGTATTAGTTTCTCCTATGTACTCCCTAGATTCATGTGTTTCAGCTATTTTCATGTTTCCCTATGCATGCATGTTCATGAAATCAGTCTTAAACTTCATATTTTAGCTCGAAGTCGATCACTCCGTTGGTTTTTTGTGTTTTTATGTGTTTTACATTCATGTTGGACTGTTATATCTTTCCTACTTTATTCATGCTTAATTGAATCTCATTCGAGGACGAACGTTCCCAAGGGGGAGAAATTGTAACACTCAGAAGTGCATGTTCCATTGTAAGCTAAAGAGTTGCAAGAATCTACTGCAAAGTTGTTGGTTTTTGGCTTCCACGAGGGCATTCATGGACTGTATAAGGTTCCACCGTTTATGGAAGGCACCCATGGAAGGAGCCTCTGGAAAAGAATTTCCCTAAGTCAGGGACCACGGACAAATGTAAGGTCCGTAAATGGGTTCACGAACTGTAGACCGGTCATAGTTAATCTTCAGAAAGTTGAGAAATTAGGGTTGACAGGACGAATGGGTTACACTAGCCATGGAGGGTTCTACGGACCGTGGATAGGTCTGTAAACCACGCCACTAGGCTTCAAGAAAAATTGGTTAATGAAAGTTGCACAGTGGGTGGACGGTCCTTGTAAGGATCCACAAGTCGTGAACCTGCTTGTGGATAGGAGGTTCTGAAACTTGACATTTTGGTAGATAGGAATGACACGAGGGTCCACGGGTGATGGGATTGTTGACGGCCTGTGGATGGTGCTCTTGGAAAGGATTCGGCAGTTTTTAGTCAAAGATATTTGGGTCCTTTCTGTCACCCCCGAGCCTACACCCTGGACGTGGCCGGCACTCGAGAACCATTTTTGGTCTCCAAGTCAACCCTTGGCCTGGTTGACTAGTTAGCGGAAGATTTACTCAAGCGATAACAAGCTTAGAAATAGAATTTAGAACATTCAAGCTCAAGCAAATACTTAACTCAAACTGTCTGAAAATACTTAATTGTAATAACATTAATACTTTGCAAAACAATCTTAAAACATCTCAAACAAAAGGAGAAATATTGAGAGACTCCTCAACTCTAACTATCTATGAAGCCTATATAGTTCAACATGGATGTTGGGACAAGACCCACAACACCCTAAAAGGACTAAACGGAAAGAAAAGGGGGAAATCCTCTGGAACGCAAGGAGGCTCACTAAAGTTAACTGAATTGTCAAATGAACTCAACGAAGCGTCTGTTGATGATCCTGAACACCTGTATCTGCATCATAATAAGATGCATGTTGAATGACGTCAGTACATTGAATGTACGAGTATGTAAAGAAGACTGAATGCAATAGATAAGTGAACTAACAAAGCTGGAAGAAATATTCACCTCAACTCAATACAAAGCAATAACAAGAGATGAACTGTTTAAAGCTTCATAAATAAAAGATACTAACTCAAGGATGTATATAAAAATACAATAAGTTACTCTTTACTCTTATTTGAGAGATTCTCTATTCAACAACCATCACTATGAACTATGTGATGATACGGCGTCTCGCCCACGCTGTCAGAACTGTCCTATACCTTGTCGGGGATTAGAACACCTCAATTAAGTGGATCCACTAAGCTATGCTCGAAAGCAATAAGGAGTCGTCCAAAAAGTACAATCATTTACCCATGTTGGCTACATGGTTTATGAGGAATGTGAGTTGTCTGAACGCATCCCCATATCGGTGTTCAATACTACTCCCAATAAATATATATACACTCTTTCTCAAGTAGAAATTTTTTTTCTCTGTTTTGAGGTAATTACTCAAAATAACTCTTTTTAAAGAGGTAATGAAATAGCCTGAACTCATAAACTCTTTTTAGAAATCGAAGTTTCTCTTTTCTCAATGTAAAAAGGTTACATTTGGGAATACTTAGTTTAAGATCGTTGTTGGTTAAACAAGAGCTCTCAATAATAACTCCATAAAACTCTTGAACTTTCTTTTGAACTCAATTTAGCTTTGAATGTGCATTAAGACATGTGATTAAGATACGTAGGGATTTTCAAAGGTAAATGGAGCCTATAAAAGCTAATACAAGGGAGGAAAACATGGCCACAACTTAAAGAAACACGTGCCAGATGAAACAAGAAAATATTGGCCCAGAAATCCTTGGTGTACTGCTGGCGCATGAAGTCAGGCCTTGGTGCACTGCTGGAGCGTCGCCCTAGGGCTTGAACTTCAGAAGTCAGGCCTTGGCACACTGTTGGCGCGTCGCCCCATGGCTTGAACTAATGAAGTTCAGCCTTGGCGCGCCACCCAAGGCCCTTCCCCAGCACCCCGAAGAATTTTCAAGCTTAAATTAGGACCCCAACTTAGTTTAGAATTGGAAAATTTCTCCTAAACTCTTCTTGATCCTCAAACCCAACAAGAAAATATGAGAACTTTCATACAATTCCTTTGGAAACATAACTTTATCAAATCAATAGGGTTCATGTGATACTAAGCATGAACACAATAATATTCATAAAACAAAAGAATCAAAAGGCCTCAATTGTTAAAGAATCGAACTCAATATCAAGAACTACGAATGGATCCTTTAGATGTAAAAATTTCTTAACTAAATTGAGTTATAGGGCGTGAGGACGAACAAGTCCAACACTGTGAGAAGCCTTACATACCTGGAAAGAACAAAGGTTCTTGGCGAAAATCAACGAAATCTTGAAGAACGCTTGAAACCTAGCTTTTTCTCTTCTTGGAACCTTGCTCTAACTTCTCTAAATGTTAAAAACGTGAAAGGATGATTTAACACTGATTAGACCCCTAAATTGGGTGAAGAAAAAATGTGGCTAGGCTTAGAAGGGATGGAAAAAGACCAAACTACCCCTCTAAAAATGATTGAGGTGCCTTTAAAGGAGAGGCTTCACTAAAACGGACATAACTTTTTACTCCGAGCTCGAAATTAAGCAAACTTGGTGGCATTGGAAAGAGGACTCAAAGACCTTTAATTTTATAGGTCATGGTCCACCTAATTCTTTATGTTCTGAAAGATATGATCATTTGAAGTTGACCCAAAATTTAAAAATGGCAGGTGACTTGTACGAACCTCTCTTTAGCTCTTTTCAAAGTCTGAGGTGTTACATTTACATTTTCCTACTCTTTTAACTTCTATACTATGTCGTTTTGGTATTATTTTGAAGACTTTAATTGGTTCCTAAGACCCCTAACCTCTCTCATTCACTCTCATTCTCTCAAACTCGAAATTCTCTCTCAAGTCTAGTTCTTCCCCAAGAAAGTTAGGGTTCCAAGTATTTCAAGCATCCATTGAAGATTTCAAGTGAGGATTTCTAACAAGGTATGTGGGAACTTCATCAATGGGGCTTTCACCACCTATAAATCCCAAAAAAAACCCGATTTCTCATTTATGATTGTTCCCCAATTCTAGGGTTTCATGATTTTCTTATGGGTTCAATTAATTTTAAGTTTATTCATCAAGATTGATCTTATTATGCATCATATGATCATAATACAATGTTTTCAATAATATTTTCATGAACTCATGCTATGCAAGTATTTTATGATCATGAATTAAGCTATGTTGATATGCAAGCATTATGATATGAAGGATTTTATGAATCAAGGATGCTTTCGAAAAGTATCATCAAGTTTCTATGAAATATGATGTTTCTGATTGAAGTACATCTCATTATGAAAGACTATCATGATTAGAGGTGGCAGAATGGATAATTTATATGGATATCCACTCATATTTATCCATTTTAAATGGGTTGGGTACCCAACTCATTTAAAAATAAGTAAAAAGAATAATACTCATATTACCCATTTAAAAGTGGGTAGGTAAATCAATAAAATGGGTAAAAGATGTTCATTCATAAAAAATAAAAAAAATAAAAAAATGGCCAGCGGTGGGGTGGTAGAAAGGCTTTTTAAAAAAATTATTTTTTTTCTATAAAATATAATTAAATTTTTTTAACATTTTTTGGGATAGGGGGGCGTGGGGTTGGTAGGGGTGGGGTGGTAAAAAAAACTTTTTAATGAAAAAAATTTAAAATTTTGTTAAATTTTTTTTGGGGGATGGACAGTGGGGGAGGCTGGCAGGGGGTGGGGTCGAAGAAAGGACTTTTTTTAAAAAAATTACATTTTCTTGCGATGGAGAGTGGGGGTGGGGTGGTAAAACAAATTTTTTTTTATAAAAAAATAATTTTCTTACATTTTCTTTTGGAATAGAGGGGGTGCTAGTAGGGGGAACGGGGGCTGGTAGGGGGTTGGGTGACAAAAAAAACTTTTTAAAAAATAATTTTTTTTTTAAATTAAACTAATTCTTTTTTTTACATTTTTTGGGATAGGGGGATGGAGTGATAAAAAACTTTTTAAAAAGATTTTGTTTTTAAAGCTTTTAACAAGATTTCTATTATAATATGGGTACCCAAATTTACTCATATTATCTATTGGATAACTCGTTTTCACCCATTTAAAATGTGAGTCGAATCAAGTACTTTATCCATTTTTATTTAACTTGTTTTCGATCGACTCATATTCGACACGACTCGCTCATTTGTCACTCCTAATCATGATTTAGATGCTTTCAATTAAAGTGTCTCATAAGACTATATATGAAATTTTGATATAAAAGAGTTATTCTTATGACTCTGAGATTATGTATAAATGATTCGGTATTATTAGATTCTTACCATTTCACAAATTTTGAATATGAATATGATTATGCATGTTTTTCCGTTTGGAGTTTACTTAGCACCAGGTGTGGCAATTACCCAAGTCTCAGAACTACATGTCCCCGTAGGACTTAGTCTTAATTGGCTCTAGCTAGTGGATTTACCTTAGCTCATGATTATGGTCCTTGCCTTGGCAAATAGGACACTCTCTTTTCGGTGTGGAAGCAGTTGACTAAACTCAATGTTATAGATCACATAGATTATGTTGGTTAATGGTATCTCCCACATATGATTATGATTTTCACGAGTATTGCATGACCTTATACTATGTTTCCAGAATCAAATCATCAGTTTCTATGCTATATTTACTTAGTCATTGCATTTTTCCATACTTGGTACATTTCAAGTACTGACATGTCACGATCCAAACTACCCCTAGACGTGACATGGAAAATAGGATCTCGATAAACCCTAAACAAGCCACTTGACATAAGCATGACACTAAGATATCGACATAACAAAAATAAAGAGATAAAGTGGAATAAAAGTCTCAGTACTTTAACAAAACTTGATACTAAAACAGAGTACAAAGACTGTGAATTTGGAATCATACTAAGTCTAACAACAAGCTTCTACTATCATATGTGTGACTAGGACAAGCCCTAGCTCACAAAATAAATCTGAAAACTGAAAAGATTAAAAGAATGTAGAACTGATAAATGGTCATGCCTTCAAACCATAAGGACTCATCAAACTACTGAGCACACGCTAATCAATCCACTAGCCATGGCCAAATGGAGGAATTTACTACTCCTAATTTACTAGAAATAGATTCAAGGTTAAGCTCCTAGTATTAGTAGGATAATATGTATCCTACAATGAACTTAGTCCTAATAAAAAGATGTTTTGTTTAGTCCTAACACAAAATTACATGCATATACATATATACATATATATTATACTCTCTCTGTCCCAATTTATATGACATTTTTCATTTTTCGAGAGTCAAACAGTTTAAGTTTGACCGGGAATTTACGCATCAAATCTTCAATTTTTTTGAAATGAAATTTATATATTTGTAAACTACGTAAAAAGTACTATAAGTCACAATAATTGATAATTCAAATGCTTAAAAGATCTATGAACAATTTACGGTCAAAGATAGACTTGTTTGAATCTCGAAATCCGAAAAGTGCCACATAAAATGGGACGGAGGGAGTAATAATCTTATTTAATTTTCATTAAAAATCCTAATAAACTAAAAAATATTATTATTCCATTAATATTTTTTCCAAATTGAAGTAGGATACATATTTTTGCTAATATATTCATTGATTTCAAAGATAAAATGAAAAAAGGTTGACAATAACTTCATCAACAATATTTTTAAAGACATTATGATTGTTATATTTTAACCTTAAAATCAAGAATTATATTAACCAATACTTATAATTATTCAATTCTAAAAATATTAAGAAATAAAAATATTTTAACTTTAAAATCAAGAATTATATTAACAAATACTTTAATTAATTTTTCAGTAAGAGCAGTTTGACTCTTTTCCATTTATTAAAATCAAAACAAGTCACTCAAATTCTTCCAAGAGGAGCAGTTACGTTTACCCATAGCCATTTGATTGCCACCACATAAACACATACTACTAATGTGTAATTTCTAGAGAAAAAGCTCAAAATAGTTACTTATCTTTAGGTTAAGATTCAAAGTGATCCTCGGATTTTTACTAATAGGCCCTCAAAGACAAGGGGCTATTTTAGGCTTTTTCTCAATTTCTACCATAAAGACTCATAACATATAACTTCTATCATGGATATTGTAAATAATAAAGAGGGGGAAAAAGACAAGAATTATACATCTGCAGATCTTCTGAGTAGAGGAATAAGAAAGAAGGCAAGGGTAAAGAGAGTGTCATATCACCTTCCTCCATATATTTATAGATATAGTTCTGAACAGGATTGAATTAATACAAGTTATAGACTTACAGTCCACTAATGCTTTAAAACAATGGGATTGCATCGAAAAACTGTAACCGGTGATTCAACTGCTTTCCCTTTTTAACTTGTTTGGACAGAAAAGGCATTAGCTCTTCTTTGTAGTTAGTCCTGCATGGTCTCTTTGGATTCTTGCAGGTGCGAGTCAATCAGATCTTCCACTGCAGTTTCATGGGATGTTCATGCAATGCAAGGAAAATAAATATGGAAACAAGAAAATATAGTAGAATGCTACAGAATTTCATTATAGACAAGACTCACACAAGGGAGGCAACACATCTATATTGATCTACATTGAAGCTGTTGTTCCTTTTGGGTTGCTGGAACTCTTCTGAAAGTAGATTAACCGCAAAAACAAGATACATATTAAGGCATGATGTAAAATGTGAAAAGCCATGTGCCCACTGAAAGGGCCACAATATTGAGGCAAGTTAGTCAAATAATAAAGAAGCATTTCTCCAACACCAAATGCATTCAGCATCATACTTCTTCCTCCTAAAGCAGGTATGGAAACAAAGGAAAAATATTTTATCACAGCACATGATTAATTATACCACCAAATCCATAATCACAAATTCACAATGACAAAGATATCCTTTACTAACCATCTTAGTATTACTCCATGAAGAACTTACCTGTGATTCCAAGATCCTCTGACTGTCATTGTAGTACTGATTTGGATGGTTAACCCCGGCATCACAAGATGAGCCATGAACAGCTTCAAAGGTCAAAGTGCATGCCAACTGCACAATTTTACAATCACAACATATGAAATAAGGTGACATAAAGCAGTGATAATTCATCAAATTATACACCAACCTGATAATGTCTATTTCGGACTTTGTCTATCACATCCTCCAGTGCTCGATTGCCTACTCTCATCCTGGTCAGAGCAGCTCTCAGATTCTCCTCACTGTTGAAGCAAATTTGGCAAGCCAATAAGGGAAAATTGAGCAATCTTTTCCAACACATTTGCCAAAAATCTGAGTAAATACTAGTCTACTACCTAGGTAAAAGCTAATTGATAGTCTCTATCATCATATAGAGACAACAATAGGTCATCACATAAAGCGAAAGGCACCTCTTCTGTTTCTTTTACTGGTTCAATCTTTGAAACATAGAACAATTTGAAGATAATATCACTATCAAATTGCTTTTCACTCTTCCTTACTAATCAACTTCAGTTTCTGTCTCGACAGAATAACACGGAGACAATACATAGTCATAAATAGTCTTGTTGGATGGTACAACATGCAAAAAGAATTTTGTAAATATTAAAGGCAGGCAACCTATATCATCTTTCAGTTCATGCATAGAACTACGAGTTCAAAAGATAAATGTGAATGTGCTATTAAAAAAGAAAAACATGGAATCTCATAAAGGAATTAGAGATTAAAAAAGAAAGTAAACAAACAAAATTCAAAGAGATTAAAGATAAAAGGGAATTTGGTGAAATTCGTGGTGTTAGAATAGTAATAGGTATATACAATCCTACTTAAGAATAGATATAGGAATAGGAATAGTATATAGCGTCCTACTTAGAAAAGGATTGTATTGTAGTGTCTTACTTGGAAAAGGTGTCTATTCTAGTGTCTATAAATAGGGCCTCTTTATAATAATGTAGAGACAACAATTCAATAATATTATTTTCCTATATTTCTCACATGGTATCAGAACCTCTACGATCTTGGTAAACAATCAAAGAGTTTCCGCTGTCAGCGGGCGGCTATTACCCATACATGTCGCCCGTCTGGCCAACAATTATGTTAGCAAAAGTTGGGTCACCGTGTATCTTTCCGGTGACTATTTTCTCATATTTGATCTGTGTAAGCATCGTGCCATCATTCTGGTGACTACTTTCTTATATCTAATTTGTAGCACTGTGCCATCTTCCCGGTGACTACTTTTTCATATTTAATTTGTGTAGCACCGTGCCATCTTTTCGGTAACTACTTTTTTATAATTAATTTGTGTAGCACCGTGCCATCATTCCGGTGACTATTTTCTCATATCTGATTTGTGTAGCACAATGACATCATTCTAGTGACTACTTTTTCATATCCTATATGTGTAGCACCGTGCCATCCTTCTGGTAACTACTTTTTTATATCTGATTTGTGTAGCGTCGTGCATCTCTCCGAACTACTTTTCATATTTAATTTGCATAGTACCGTAGATTTTTCCGAACTACTTTCTCATATCTGAGTTGCATCGCATTGTGTCTTTTCGGTGACTCCTCAGATTTGATTTTCATAGTTCCATTCGTCTTTCCGGTGACTCCTCAAATCTGATTTCCATAGGGTTGTGACATCATTTAGACCCTACCCATATTATTTCTCTTTTTCAATAGGGTCATGCCATCAATTCGACCTTTCCTGTATAATTTCTATTTTCTAGTTGGGTTGTGCCATCATTCCGACCCTACCCATATAATTTTATTTCTTAGATTTTGACCACATTCAGCCATCAAATCTAATACTCCAACATCTGAGCATGTTCTGGCCAATTTTTTGGTGACTTGTTTAATACTGACTCATCTATTGATTCCAACACGATCCATATACTTTATATTAGATTTTGAGCATTTTACGGCGACCGTTGCATTGTGAAGAAGTCTATATGGAGCAACCACCTAATTTTGTTGCTCAAGGGGAGTTTAGTAGCCTTGTATGTCGATTACGTAAGTCACTCTATGGTCTAAAACAGTCTTTGCAAGCTTGGTTTGGGAAGTTCAACACTATAATTTTATTACTCTTTGTTTTATCGGCATTATGCATCAAATTCAGTATTTCATGAGAAGACCAAGCACATTGAGATTGAATGACATTATGCATCAAATTCAGTATTTCATGAGAAGACTAAGCACATTGAGATTAACTGTCAATTTTGTGAAGTCGAGTGATCAACTTGCAGATATCTCACCAAGATCCTCATCGGTCCTCGTATTAATTACATTTGTAACAAGCTAGATACATATGATTTGTATGCACTAGATTGAAGGGGAGTGTTAGGATAGTAATAGGTATATACAATCTTACTTAGAATAGGAATAGGAATAGTATATAGTGTCTTACTTAGAAAAGGATTGTATTATAGTGTCCTAGTTGGAAAAGATGTCTATTGTAGTGTCTATAAATAGGGTCTGTAATAATGTAGAGACAACAATTCAATAATATTTATTCCTATATTTCTCACAGTGGTATTATATTTCTAAGGCCAACACTCAATATCCAAGCAAGACACATTGTATTATCTAGGAATTAAGTGCAAGTTCATGTAGTGAAAAAAGTTGTGACTATTGAGTATTGTCCTTCAAACCTAAGATTAACATATTGATACAAGGATCTCAATCCAACAAGTCCAAAAGTTTTAAAAAAATAATAGAACTGAGTCACTGACAAATAATAATGTCTTCTATCGTAAGTGTTGAGAATAGAATTAAATAAATTAAAGTTTGTTTATTCTAACAACTAAAGCTTTTAGATGAGATGGTCATACGCTTCGACATGGTATCAGAGTAGAACTCATCCTAATTCTTGATTTATCCGATGTTAGACACCCTATACTTATACTATATTGTTCACACTCCAGTTGGCAAAAGGGGGATGTTGAGTCCCACATCGGTGGTGGGATGGATACTTGGTCTCCCTATATGGTCTTAGGTAGTCCTTACCTCATAAGCTAGCTTTTGAAATTGAGTTAGACCCAATGCCTATTTTCTTATCATGGTAATAGAATAGGCAAAAGTGCTAAATTTGAGTCTCGTTGTCACTCATTATCAAAAAGAATTCCACGTGCCTAACCCATAGAGGTTAGGGGCATGTTGAGAATATAATTAAGTAAATAAAATTGTGCTCTCTAACAATTTAAGCTATACACTTCAACAGAACACTTAAGCAAATATTTATGGTCGACAACCAATAGCTTGCACTTACATAACTACAAAAAGAGTTTATCTTCTATGATTTAGTTCTCATGTTCAAGAAACAGAAAATAGTGTCCAACCCAAGGGCGGAGCTACAATGGGTTGAGGGTGTTTAATTGACACCCTTCGTCAGAAAATTATACAGTGTATATAGATAAAATATTGTTTAGTATGATTATATATTAAGTTTTGGACACCCTAGCAACAACTTGATGGGTAGCTCAGTGGTAGAAGCTCTCCTTGAAAAGTCAAGGTTGTGTGTTGTCCGTGTGTGTTGTTCGTGTGTTTGCAGGTTCGATTCCTACTTGCTGCAAGTAGTTATTTTATTTTTCAAAATATCTGACTCTTTAAAATAATAATAATTTATTATTTTCTATATCTATTAATTAAGTAATTATAATAATTAATAAATTTGTTATTTATTAAAATAATTATTAATTAGTGACGTAAAATATAAAATATATAAAAATGAATAAATATATCAATTATTGATTCTACTCTATGTTCTTATGTCTCATTGCTATCATTACCTTTGTAAAAACTTAAAAGTATTTTTTTTAACTGTTTGTTCACTTTATATTTAATTAAATATGATCGATTAGTTACACTTTTTGATTTTAAAAATTTTGGAACATTCATTCCACAAAAAAAAATCAATCACTAATATGACGTAGTTTGACTTAAGAAAAAATTTGGCGCATCCATTTTTCAAAAAAAAATAATTACTTATAACTTGGACACCCTTCCTGAAATTCATAGCTACGCCACTGGTCCAACCCTCCATAAGACTTCAACACTCAAAGGTACTAACTACAACTGCTCATTACAGGAATCAAGAATTTAGTATCTAATCGAGGAGATGGGATTTTTCTTTACTTGGGGATAGGTAATGGAGCTGGAAATTCCACCTTTTCTAAACCTTGATATTGATTAAGCTCTCTTGAGCTTCCTATATGGTCTCAATTCCATTTAACATGGATTAAGGATTTAATTGCTTTTCTTTTTCCTTTTGGCACTCAGTGAAGCACACAAGCAAGAATAATCCAAACTCACACTGGGAAGGCCTACAATTCAAGCAAAATGCTTGCTCCCAGAACTATCAACTAGGTTGCATAGTTGATACACTGGGGTTTCTCTCTTTTTCTTTTTCTTTTGGTAGGAATTGGACTTCCTAGAAACTTACAACTATGCATTAACCCATACAACTTCCTAAAAACCTAGATGTCCAAAAAATTTGTTAGCAAATTGCAGGATAATAAGAAGTTGTGCTTAATCAATGACAGCCTGGAAGACCTCATTTTCTCATCATGTTGCATCAAGAACATGCTACAGCCTACACATCATGCAGATGGAAGCAAAAACATGAAAAGTCACTCGGCAGAGATGAAAGAAGCGATTATAAATTGTTTGGAAAGTTAATTTGTCTCAAAGCTTCAGGAATAAACATGGGCGATGAGCATCTCATGTTGTATAAAAGCAACAATTGCTCACTTCAGTGAACAAGATCAAATGCAACAGCAGATCAGTCTGACCTGAAATGACGATATGGACAGCCATGGTGATCTCCAACTCCAGGAGTTGATGATATAATCTTTTGACAAGAATAAGGTGTGTAATCCTGCACTCTTGCAAGAAAGCAATATGGGTTGTTTAGAAATCAAAGGGAGAAAAGAATGCAAAATCTCAACCAAAAAAAAATTAGCACAAGATGTAGAAATATTCTCTCTTTTTTTCACTCTTTTTATCTATCAGCAGAATCTTGAAACTATTCCAATGTTCTATGCTTACTCATGGGCATACAAAGGAACAGAGAACTCGAAAGAAGACAGACAAAAGTCATTTTCTTCTGCTATTTTCCTACGTAAAAGAGAACAGAAGTGAAAGCTGATATCCAGAACTAGAAGAATTTGTTCTTGTATTTCTTCTCTTGGTTGTTTCAGACATTAGAGCTCTTTTTGGTGTGTTGCATTTTATTTTATTTTCGCAAGACACTTCTCAGTTATAATACAGAATAGAATGTTCCAACTTCCATCACAGCTATGGAGTACCAAATGCATAGACAATCTCATAAACTCTACATTTTCTGCAATGCGACTTCAAATATGTTACTTACCGTTCTCTTTCCTTCTTTCCCATAGTTGTGTCTTATGCTGTATGCATATTCTTTATCAAATCTTTCAGCACCAACCTACAAGAAAAAATTATGCACTTAATTTTGCAGAGAAAATGAACACATCTGAGACCACCTTCTTCAGAAGGTGGAAGCCATATCATCTGACAGCCTTTCTTATCATTTGTTCACAGTCTATTCTATCCTTATCAATAGTGGTAAATCTAATTCTAGCTAAGACACAAATATAGCATGTACAAGGAAAACTGAGGGCAACTCTTCTCCACAGTGCTTCTTGCCTCTAATAGCTTGCTCATGTTTGGACTTGTTCAGTCCATTACATTCGACAGAGGAAAATACTTGCAATGTGTAAAAAAAAAAATACATAGAGCATTAAATACTGCTTACTTTTCGGGAGAACTCAGCTCTCCAGAATGCAAGGGCATCATCCAACTTCAATCCAACACCCTACAAATATAGCAAAACACTGTCAAAGAATGAACAGTGAAGAATTGATTCTTACGATCGCTCATTGAGAGAACCTCAAACTAATACTTATGTTCTTGTAGATATCCATGTGCTTCAACCAAAGAATTTGTAACTCTAAACAAATTATTGACAAGAAGAGAGCCCTAATAGAACAAAAGAAAACTTCAGGACTCGTATCTTCTTTTTTTCTCTTAACTTACTTTATTTCTTGAATGATCAAAACTGTAGGATAAAAATTGTTCTATACCACTTAGCCTATTTCCTATTTTTTAAAAGCAATTACTTCTTAACCTCATCCAGAACCATTTCTTTGACCACCTTCTAGCTTTTGTAAATCCTTTTGCTTTTTATTCTTCACATCTTTCTCTCTGGAAGGCATATATTTGACCAGAATCCTTGAATGCATAGTTTGTGTTTATCAAATTATTAATCATCCATTTTCTATTATGTCATGTGCAATAGCTCGCACATGTTGTTCAATAACAAAGAACGTCTATTGGAGCATTCCTATTTGCAGAAAATTTCTAAATTCAGTTGTATTGAGTTTCCTTTTTGTATAAACAATTGGAAAGCAACAATATATAGTCATAAATAGCCCCAATCCCCCTCCCCCAAACCAATAAAGAGAGAGGAACGACTGCATGAATACGATTCAACATCGATGAATCACCTAGAAGGAAAGTTTGTGATTTATTTTGGTGTAAATCAAAGACAAAAATGATTATAATGGATTGCTATACAGCGGAATAAAATATGTGAGTGCTCGGAGCAATGAAGTTCCATTAATCCTGTTATCACATCTAAAAAAATAGTTCAATTTTTTTAGGCAAAATCCTCATCAACCCTGATAATATAACCTTGAGAAATAGACCAAGTTGCATCCTCCCTCCATGCTTCAGATGATGATCCTCTCGTAGCTGCAATAAATCATAAACCATGGTGAAGGCGAACTTTTTGGAAAAGAAGGTGCAGTACCAAAACATCATAACTGCTTAAAAGTACAACAATTAAGAGATAATATGACAGTAAACCCTAAAAGGAACATACGATGTTAATGAACTTAGTTTCTTGATCAACTTCTAACCTTTTCGAAAAGATGACGCATACATAGAGGGAATGAACTCTTAGCAATCTGGTCAATGTCTTTTATTGATCTTTCTGCATGTTCTCTCGGCTGAAACAATGGTTGGATTAGTCAAGTGAACGCAACAAGAACGTTGCAACTGCAGAAGTAGATGATAATAAAGGAGCTCTAAATCACCTGGCTATAATCAGGACCCAGGTAACTTGTGGATAAGGCTTCAATAATCTAAAATATTGAAGGGAAGTTAGGTTTAGACATTAAGGAACATAAACAATCTTTGAGTGCAACTTCAAAACTAGCTCAATACTCACAGGACCCAAACGGTCCTTCTCCTGTTCTCTGATCAGCGAGGTCCATTTTCTGAAATCAATAAACTGAAACTTCTAAAAATCTAATGATGGAACCTAAGTTTTAACTTTAAAAGGAGTAAATAGATGAAATTCCAAAAGCAACATGCTAGATGAAATGTCAGATGAACTCGACAACACATAGTCAGCTTAATGAGTTCCTGATATAGAAGAAATCTGACCGATGACAAATGTGGTCTCTCTAAACCATCAACTCAGATATAAGAAAAGCAAGAGAAAATGAGAAACCTGACACACAAAGTGGAAATGCACATGCTAATGACTAGAGGCTTTACAAATAAAGCAGTAAACAAATCAATTCTCTTTGCTGTCTGATATATTGTTTTATTGTTGGATGAGAAGCTGAATGAATTTGTTCAGCGATCCAGTTTCTAATGTGACATGCTCAACTAATTTGAAGCTTTGCAGTCATTGAGAATCAAGTTCCGGAAAGGATAATTTCATTGTTACGACAAGAAATCAGCTTGAAACAAAGTTTAAAATAGTGAAAATAAGAGAAGTTACTTTCAATAATTGTTATTTTTAAGATGATGCTTATCTAAGAATGGGTATGCTCATCTTTCCATGAAGACCAAAACTGGGGCAACCAACCTGTTTGTCAGCACTAGTGCTTTCGAAAGATGACTTCGAAACTGCGTGATAACTAGTGAAACCACCTGCAAGAATAAGCTATGTCACAGGAATTGGTATATTGATATTAACATATTCATTTGGATGCTTCTGTGAGAAATATAGGAGAAATATATTATTGAAATTGTGTATCTACATTATTACATTGAGACTCTATTTATAGACACTACATTGGACTCCTTTTCAAATTAGGATTCCTATTCCTATGAATCCTTTTCCAATTAGGATTCCTATGCCTATTCCTATTCCTATCCTTATTCCTATTCTAAGTAGGATTTATATATTGATTCTTATTCTAACACTCTCCCTCAAGCTGGTGCATACAGATCATATGTACCTAGCTTGTTACAGATACAATTAATACAAGGACCGGTGAGGGACTTGGTGAAGATATCTGCAAGTTGATCATTCGACTTAACAAATTTTGTAACAATATCTCTTGAGAGTATCTTTTCTCTGACAAAGTGACAGTTAATCTCAATGTGCTTAGTCCTTTCATGAAACACTAGATTTGATGCGATATGAAGGGCCGCTTGATTATCACACACAAGTTCCATTGGACTGATTTCGTCAAATTTTAGCTCTCTCAGCAGTTGTTTGATCCAAACTAGCTCACAAATTGCTGCAGCCATTGCTCGATATTCTTATTCTGCACTAGATCGAGCAACCACACTCTGTTTCTTACTCTTCCGGGACACCAAATTACCTCCTACTAAAACACAATATCTTGATGTCGAACGTCTATCAAAGGGTGATCCTGCCCGATCAACGTCTGTATATCCAGTGATATGCTCATGGCCTTGATCCTCGAATAGTAGTCATTTACCAGGAGCTGACTTTATATATCGCAGAATATAAACAATTGCTTTTCAATGACTATCACAAGGGGAAGTCATAAACTGACTTACAACACTCACAGAAAAAGAGATGTCAAGTCTAGTCACTTTAAGATAATTCAGCTTTCCAACCAACCATCTATACCTTTCAGGATTACTGCATGGCTGCCCCTGTCCTGAAAGGAGTTTAACATTCGAATCCATAAGAGTGTCATTGGGTCTACATCCCATCATTCTTGTCTCATCAAGAATGTATAAGGCATACTTGCGTTGAGAAATAACAATACCTGATCTAGACTGAGCAACCTCAATACCTAGAAAATACTTCAGTCTGCCAAGGTCTTTAGTCTGGAAATGCTTAAAGAGATGTAGCTTCAAATTAGTGATACCATCATGATCGTTGCCAGTGATAACAATATCATCAACATAAACAACCAAATAAATACACGATTTTGTGCAGAATGCAGATAAAACATAGAGTGATCAGCTTCACTATGAGTCATACCAAAACCACTCTCTTCTGTCCCTCTAGACTCTGTTCTTTATGTTCCTGGTTCTCTTTTTAATCTAGCATCTGTTAGTCGTTTGACGCGTGCCCTACATTGTGGCATAACCTTTTTTGATGATTCTTTTCTCATGTAGGACAGTAGTACGGGACATATGATTGGCACAGGACATGAATCACAAGGCCTTTACTATCTAACCTCTTCAAATTCCTTCACAGCATGCTCTGATACAGATCCTCCATCCCTAATTCACAAACCTTTTGGACACTTGAATCTATCCAAGCTACAGAAGATGGTGCCTAGTTTGCCTAGTTTATCCACATTAGATTGTGAGTCATGTCAACTTGGGAAACACATTCGTGCTACATTTACCCATAGTAGTACGAGTCGTTCGGAGTCTATTTTTTCATTAGTTCATTCTGATATTTGGGGTCCTAGTAGAGTCAGTTCACCCTTAGGTTTTCGTTATTTTGTTAGTTTCATTGATGATTATTCAAGATGCACTTGGGTTTTCTTAATGAAAGATCGTTCTGAGTTATTTTCTATATTCAAAAGTTTCTTTGTTGAAATACAAAATTAGTTTGGTGTTTCTATTCGTACTTTTCGTAGTGATAATGCCTTAAAATACTTATCCTCCCAGTTTCAGAAATTTATGACTCACCGAGGAATTATTCACCAAACATCTTGTCCTTACACCCCTCAATAGAATGGTGTGGTAGAAAGGAATAATAGACATCTCATTGAGACAGCTTGCACTCTCCTTATTGAATCCCATGTTCCGTAGCGTTTTTGGGGTGATGCAATCCTTGCATCTTGTTATTTGGCTTTTCCAACCCCTTTTGGTTTTGTTTGGATCCAATTGGCCAGAGTAATAGCAAGAAGAGATTGTGAATAAACAATATCAGACAGAGGTGATATGTTACCAGAAATATGATCAAAAGCGCCCGAGTCCATGACCCATGATCCAAAAGTACTAGACTGTGAAACAAAAGCGTAAGAATTACCTGCAACATGAACATTAGGCTGAGTAACCGAGGCTACTTGTGGAGATGTTTGCTTACTTGCTTGATACTGAAGGAACTCATCATATTCTGCCTGAGCAATATGAGCATTATTGGGTGGTCGATCAGGCTGAGCAACAGATGCTACTTGTGGAATGGAGATGTTTGCTTAATTGTGCGATTTCGAAGGGACTTATTATATTCCTTTATAGCAGTAGGATCATAACTGGGTGGTGGACCATACAAAATAGGACATATGTCACAAGTGTGTCCAAGCTTATGACAATAACTACACTTGGATCGAGATCTTCCAAAACGACCTCCTCCTCGCCAATTCTCCATAGGCTAATATATTCGTTTGTCTATGGTTTGAGATGCCAAAATAGAGGAGTCAATGGTGGATGATGAAACTACTTTGTTGCTGGGAGGCGCGGCTAGACGAAGTAGACAAGAAAATAATTCATCAATTGTAGGTACTGTAGGACTAGCTAAAATCTGATCACGCACTGAATCATGGTCAGGGTGAAGTCCAACAAGTGTAAGAACTAGAAACAACGTTTGTAGTGCATTTGTTGTTTGTTCACATTCGTAGTGACGGGCATCAACATTTCAAATTCCTCCATAACTGCTTGTACCTATCCTAAGTAGACATATCAGATTCTTGTTTCTTTAAATTGGTCATTCTAGATATTACATCATAGAATCGAGATATATCATTAGTATTTAAAGCACGAGCCTTTTCCCAAACTAAATAACATGTCTGGGATGGGCGAAACAAGGGCATTAACTTAGAATCGATAGATCGACATAGGAGACTACATAATTGAGCATCAACCTTCTCCCATTGTGCTTTGGCTTTATCATCTACCTCACTAACCTTTGCCTTTTCATCTACCACACTAGCATTGTTGATTAAGTGATCTTGGACGCCTTGGTCCTTGCACCACAACTCAACCGAAGAAGCCCAAGCTAAATAGTTTGAGCTTCCCATTAATGGTTCTGTAGTGATCATAGCACTTGAACTTCCTATATTCTTGGAGCCAAAAATATCAATTTCGAACGACATATTGTGAAATTAGAATATTCTCACAAAAAAAATAAGAAGAAGAAGTATTTTGGGGCCGTGAATCTGATTGCCGGAATGGCTGACTGCTAGAACTGGAATTGGAACTGTTGGAAATAAATCTGACTGCTGGAAAAAGAGATCCGATCACCAAAAACTGATCTGGAATCAAGAAAAAAATTATATGGTCAGCCTCGGAATTAAGAGGCGACCCCACAAGAAAAAAGAAAATTGCTGAAAAACACTACCAGAAAATTTTATCTTCTCGGGCAGCAATTCAGGTCACCGGAAAATTGCATAGTGACAGCTGATTTAATTTTCTCACCATTGCTCTAATACCATGTGAGAAATATAGGAGAAATATATTATTGAAATTGTGTATCTACATTATTACATTGAGACCCTATTTATAGACACTACATTGGACTCCTTTTCAAATTAGGATTCCTATTCCTATGACTCTTTTCCAATTAGGATTCCTATTCTTATCTCTATTCTAAGTAGGATTTATATATTTATTCATACTCTAACAGCTTCCATAAAAATACAACGAACTACCTGATTCATGGCGATATATGCATTCCCTTTTTGAATAAATACTCGTCGACCTGCCACAAGCTCTGGCACCTCCTCAACTGGAACCTTGAGTTATTAAAACCAAAATAATATAAGAGAAAACTCAACCAGAACCTCCTAAAGAAAAATCTCATTCAAACAAGATAAACAGAGTCCTTTTTGACGCTTTATTTTCCTAGCATAATATAATTGAAAACCTGTCTTATAGTTCCTACTGAGCCAATCATGAAAAATGCTCAGCCACATCAAGAGGTCTACACTCAAAATCGTAGCCACTTCTATTTCTTACAATCCCCAACAAGCATGCTGGTCAAACCAAAGAAGTTTCTTAAGCATTAATCTGTCGATTCATACACATGTAGCTATTAGGCAACAATTCTTACGATTCTGAAATGGAAGTATACAAGTATAATATGGTCAACGACATCTTTCTTTTGCACTCCTCTACATAGACGTTCATGCAGACCCATTGTTGTCTTGGCTGATGTTTCTCAGGCTTAAGTATGGGTATACTGGTGCAGAACTAGAGGTTAGGTTCTTCATTACATAAAATTTAGTATTCGGAGGTATGAATCTCAGAGTGGGTAAGGATGCACGGCGAATAAATGGGCATTATGACATTTATACATACGTATCGGATCAATTAAAAGTTGTTGAGCTAAAACTAATAAATTTAATACTTTATAAATACCTGATATTCATAAGATATCTCATGTATAGCAAAGTGTTCATACTTTATATGAATAGATGCCACAAACTCAAAAATAAAGCCAAATACCCAATCAATCTACATTTCTTGGTCATAGATGTAACCAAAGTACCCAAAATAAGTTGACCAAATTCGGTGCGGATCCCACACCCAAAGCCTATCAGATCTACTTGGGTGCAGCAGAATTTTAAAGGGGTCCAAGCTACATAGCTATTGGCTCCTTTATTACTTCCATTTTCTTTTACCGGGGGGGTTAAGAAGCATTGCAAAAGTCAAGAGCATACCTTGTAATAGATAGCATCAGCTGCAAATAATCAAAATCATGAAATTAATGACTTAAATAGTATCAAAATAGACGTTCACGATTGGAATTACAAAAGAGTAATACTACTTGTAATAGGTTGGCCTATGGCGCGTGCAACTTGGTTCAATTTGTCCTTCACACTCTGCATAGATAGCCGTAAATAAAATATGCATCGCCAAAAGATTCATTATATTGCCCAAAAGTAAAACTTCAATGTACTGGTATTAAGAGAAGAAAAACCTTTAAAAAAATGTGACTTGTAGCGTATTTACCTCATATTCAGCAGTGGTCACAGCTTTGTATGGAAGATCAAACTCTGCCATTAGCGCTCTCTGCGTCCAAATTTATTATATCACAAACAATAAGCATAAAGATGTTGTGAGAGGAAAAGAAAATGTGTCTAACCTGAATTTCAGGAGCTTCATCGCGGAAACGGTAACGAAATAAGGTAGTTTCAATTGAAAGAAACCATTTTCTTAACTCCTCCCTAAAAGATTGAGTTATATATATTAAAGAATGGATTGTTAGAATTATGGAAAATGGAAAAGGCAAAAAGATGTACTCACGTCCTGCAATAAACAAGTCGCAAAACAAAATGTGAAATTATGTCCTTATTAAGGAGCTCAGATGAATGTTGATGCCTCATATTTGTTTTCCACAGATCCAATACCTAATTTTGAAACCACTAAGATCAATCCAAATGTAGAAAGAAATAAAATATACTAAAATGGAGTTACCAATTTCTCCATTTCATCGGGCTTCTTTCCTCTAGACAAAGCATCCGAAATTCCTTTAAGAACTGGATTGAATTGTAAAATTAGTAAGCGCACAGGAGTTAGAGATCTGAAAGTTTATAGTTTGAGTACCTCGGAGGCGATCAATGGCGTAAAGCTCGAAATCTTCAAGACGAACTTCAAGTGGAGGGGCAGAGCGATAGAGAGGGAGAGTTGAACCGACGCCGGTGGACACCAAAGATTTCCTCTGAGACCTTACAGCTTCCATCCTTTCCTATCAGTCAACTTCACCATTCAACACAGTAACGCTATATGGGTCTAAGTACAAAATGGCGGGAAACATTTCCCTCCCTCCCTCCCTCCCTTCCTCCCCTTTCGGGCTCTACTTCCACAGGCCCATTCATTATCCTTTAAATTTCTATTATTTTAAATTATTTTTTTATTTTTATTATTCTTAAAAGTTTATTGTTTATTTTTTATTTTATTTTATTTGATTTCATTCAATTTTTGTATTATCTAATTATTTTATGCTATGTTTGTTATTTTCATTAGCGTAATTTTATTTGTATTCTAATTTTTAAATTAAAGTATAATTCATTGTTGAGTAAGGTTATAGACTTACGTTTTCCTTTTCTTCTAAATCATATTTTATGTATGTTATGTTGAAATTTGACATAAGAGTATGTGAATTTTTTATTTTTTTAAAATTTAGAACTTATGTTATATTTTCAATTTCATTTGTTTTAGTAGTATTGACTTGAGACTTCACATTGCAAGTCATTTATTTCTTAATTAGACTTGATAGATTATTTTTTTGTCAAATATTTTAATAATTTATAACATTTCATTTATAATATTAATCTTTTTGTCAAACATGTATTTCATGATGTTCATATAAATCTTGTACTTTTAATTTTTATGATTAATTCAATTGAAATATACTAATTTGAAAAATATAAATCAATTATTTTTTCGTAATATTAGTTAAGAACATATGTTTATTAATTAATATATTTTCAAAAGACAATATATATCTTAAATATTTTATTTAACAGCATTTATAAAGTTTCTTATTGTTTAAAATAATTGTGCATCCAAACAATACATGTGTAATTACATTGTGGTAAACAAATAAGTCAGTGTAATTACTAGGTATATAATTACTAGGCTGGTAATTACTATCCTAGTAATTACATCAATTTCAATTACCAGGTGACTTTCCAAACAGACCCTAAAAGTTTTTGTGTTGATTTTTTGGGAAACTAAGCAAATGCCCTATAAATATAAATTAATTACAAATATATACCCTTGCATATTACAATAGATGCACAAGAGATAATTTTGCTTAACTGATACTAAATCAATATATATATATATATATATACTGTATTGATATCATTAAGATTTTTTGTTCAGAAATTACTCATTAGTTAATAATACTATAAGAATTATGAGTCTGAGATTTTGACTCATTTGAAGCCTTTTTAGTTCAACAAATAGTGTCCTCAGTGCCTATTTATGTCATTATCTGATGATATTTTATAATTATGAAAACTAAAAGACAAGGCAAGGATAAATCTAGGTTAAAAACATTGAAAAGAGTGTAAACTCCCAGCTGAGGATCGCCTAACACCGTGGACAGATCGCCCAATAGGTATGAACTCCGCCGAAATTGACAGTATTTAATGATAAAACTGTAACACCCCAGAAATTTTTTGTGCTAAGACTCGAACCATCCTTCATTGTGAGTAGGATTTTACCGAGGAATTTAAAATTTCTTAAGTGTTAAGGTTACTAGATGTAGCACCTTGAGTTCCAAAAAGAACTAAATTGGAAATAG